>LPNX010087660.1:234745-295200 GCA_001517045.1 Pseudotsuga menziesii
GTTTGGAGGCAATACGGTGTGGTGCCATTGCATGTGTGGATGATTATCGCCATTGTTTTACTGAGGTAACCTGTATCTGTGGTCATTTTTTGCTAGTTTCTTGTAGATCTGTGGTTAAGATTGGTAATTAGCTTATTAAAATCTTGATAGGAAAGGTGTTGTTCAATAAGTTTATTGACTGTCACTCTCCTTGGATGCATGTTTATAGATCTAGATTTAACATGTCCTATAAGCTTATATGCATGTTATCTTGAATCTCTTTGTATGTACTAATCGGATCTCACAAGTTTCTTGGCAAGTTATTTGATTTCAGCTGAGTTGCAGGTTCATACTTTGGAGAGGATGCTGATCTAGTTTGCTTCTTCATTCTCCTCAAAACATTTCAAAGGCATATTCCCTCAACATTCCACCTAAAATCTCTACTGCGGATCTTCAAGGAAACCAACACTTTTCTCCTCTTCTTCCTCCCTCAAAATCAACACTTTACCCAGTTACTTGGTTCAGTTCAAAGCTATGATTTCATTTGCATCTGTTTCATCAAATTAAAATATACATAGATCTAATATCTCATAGCTCATAACCTAGATCTTGCACTTAAAAAGGTTTCATAAGCATTCTAGATCTAGCTGTAGGGAAATCGTCTTTTTTGCATGAAAATTTAAAGGAAACTTGTAGATCGCATGCGTTAGATTTCCTTTCGTTGTTATAAAATTCAATATTCTGAAATATTAGTGCATTTTTGTTGGCTGCACAAACAGCAAGCCAAGATCCCAAGGAAATCTTGCTTTCCTTGGTTCCTTTTCTGCATGTTTAGCTAGTTTTAACTTCAATTTTTGTGAGATAAGGTAGGATGATCCAAAGGTACTCTTAAAGTACTTTTGGGCATTTGTTATTCTAATATGCTCGTTTTGTTTTAGCAGTTCTAACAGAAGGAAAAGGAAGCTGTTGTCCGAAGTGGCCTCAGGAGCGCTCAAATCCCCCCAGGGGTCTCCTTTTTCACTAAAAACTCAAGACTTTTCCAAAGTTGTAAAATCTTGGTTTCAGCCTGTATAAGGACCAAGAAGTTTCTGATAATTTCAGTTCTCTGATTCTGTAACCAATAATAAATAAAATTATCTTTGGAATGGGCTCTTTCGAGCCCATTCCCCATCCCCCCTAGGGGGATTTGTGTCGGTGCCTTTTTCGTCGATTTCCATTTATTTCTTTTTTACTAGCATTGATCTAATTTTCAGGGTAGTATACTTGATTTTGTTATTAATTCCATACTCCATATCTTACATTTCAAAGTAATCGTAATACTTACCCCACGATTTCCCGATTGACCCGAAAGGGGAAAGAGATTCGTGGTAGGATTAATTAAGAAACTAGAAGTGTGTATCTGTTTTCTTTTTTCTATCATTTGTTTATCAGCAAATTTAAAATTAAACCCTCCTCAATTCCCCGATTGAGATCCACTTGGATCGAAAGAGGTTCTTGGAGGCTTTTCTTTTAAACAAGAACATCCGGTTTAAAACTTATTAAAATTTACAAGACTCTAGTGTGTATGCTCTGCACTTGGCTGCGGTTCGTCAGACCAGTCAAGCTGTACCAAAAGCACTTGGGTGACTAGTATAATTAGGACTCACACTCCCCAACTGACAAATCATCAGGTGAAAATCCAACACCTAGATCAAACCTTTACGATGGCAAAATACCCAAAGGAAGTGGGAACTTACTGAAAAGTGACCTTGGGGCGCCGATCTCTGTCACACCCTAATGGGTGCATTATGAACAATAGCCCTAGAGACTCCATTTCAGCCCACATATTCCTTGCAGGTAGCTGTAAGGGTTTAGTTTTGGACATACTCCAAGTACTCTCGGGTATATCTGGAGTCCCCCTTTGCCTAATTTAATCAACTCATACTTCACATTTAACTTAAAACATACCAAGATGCAATCGCAAAACATTCACTCCAAGCACATGCAAGCACATCGATCTTATTAATTTGACTCCATTTTAAGGCACTGGTCTTTTTTGCTTCATATATACATTGTGTATCAGCTTTGTGCTTTTGTGTGTTTATTTTCGTATCTCGTCATCTTTTATTTTCTATAGTTAAAATATTCAAACTCCTAAATAACTCATTCAGTTTAACATCATCACACTAAGTAAATTGTCCTTAGTAACATAATAGGGTCTACCCCCCTTGGCTCCGTTAGGAGTTGAGCCTAAACGGAGGAGTCAAGAACAAGGTGATAGCCTTGACTCGAGACTTGTCCCCAAGGACACACCGAGTGGCTTGAATATTTCTGCCACGTGACCCAGGTATGTGAAAGGTGGCAACACTTTTTGGCGCCATTGCGGGGGATAAATCTTTTTATTCCCGAGTACGACTTTTGTTTTCTTCCTTTTTGTTTTTGCTTTGTTTGATGAATTCTTAGAGTAGATCTTTAATTTTCATCTGGCGACTCCACTGACCTTTTTTCCAGTTTTATTTTTACAAAGAAAAGCAAAGAAATAATTTTTGTGAAAAGATTTATAAATGCTTATTTTTCTATTTCACATGGCGACTCCATTGAAGGGATAAAACCCTGTTTTCTCATAAACTTGTGAAGTTTTGTTGTGTGTAGATGAGCCCATGCAACATGTTAAAACCTTTAAAGCTCATCACTTGACAGCTCCACCTTGTCAGTACAAGGTTTTCAAATGGATACTATTTTGGATAAATTAAGGGAGAAATATGGTGCCCAGTTAACCTTAACATTTCAACCTATCGATTTCTCAAACATCCCTGGTTTTCCTAACTATTGTGATGGTTTGGGTGATGCATATAACTAGCTTCCACCATTTCATGGAGATTATGGTGACTCGGCCATCTGACATGTCAAATCTTTCCTTCAGTTGATTGCTGACTTCAATATTCTTTATGAAGACCATATGATGGAAATGTTTGCTAGTACTTTTCGGGGTGAGGCTGGTTATTGGTTCTATTAAGGCCTTCCTGATAAATGTATAACTTCTTTTCCAAGCTTCCTTTGGATGTTTTTAGAGCAGTGGCATGATGGTAGGGGTAGTATGAATGGTTTAAAAAAGTTCCTTGAAAAGATCTGTACCTTCTACCTATCTGGGACAGAGTGTCACACAGAAGCATATGGTGGACCTTTTTCCATGATACAAAGTATTGAAGACTTGGAATCACTTCTTGAACATTTAAGTAAAGAGGAAGTCCATGATACTCCCATAAAAAGCATCCTAGAGGTTATTTAAGAAATGAAGAAATTAAGGGTCTTCTTAAAGAAAATGAGGTATCTACCAATGCACAACAAAATTCTGACGAAGGGAAAATCCAAAATGATCATATTGAAGAGCTTCAGGAGGAGCCCATAATGGAACACAGTGTTGAAGACTCTCCTCATGTCACCATAGCTGAAGACAATGAAGATTTGGTGTATTCTCAAGTGTGTTGCAATGTTGATACTTTTCCAGAAATCCCTCTAGAGAAATCCACTGAGCAACACATACTAAGTGATCCCATTGAGTATGTCCAAAAGGTTTCCTTGATTAAAGATAATATTGAAGATCCTCTTCATGATATCATAACAGAAGCCTGTAAAGAAACTTATGATAGGATCAATATGGTGTGTGGTGACAGTAGACCTTGTTCTCCACATATTGATGAAGGTTTGGAAAGTTTATTGCCTTGTAACATTTTATCTAAAGAAGATTGTTATGAATACAAGGAGGACATGGATAGGCAGGAGCATGATTCCATGGATGAAGAGTCCCCCACATACGACATGGATGGGAGTGATGACTATTGGAATTTCATAGATAAACCAACTTGTGAAAATCTTATGGAGAATCCCATCCATGACATGTCCAACAATGGGAGTGTCTATTCAAAAATGTGTGGGAGTCCAATCTACGATACATCCATAGAGGGGAGCATGGATCTGGATGCCTGGGAAAACCTTAGTATGGAAGAGAAGCATTCAGAATTTTCATGTGATCATTCAAAGTCATACCATGTAGAGCCGCACAAGGGTATTAGTAATGAGGACAATGAGAAACAGTATTGTGGAAAGTCAGATGTGATGCAGTTAGTGGAATGTCAGTCTCAGCCATCTTTTTCACATATATAGGTTCCTTATTATTTGGAGCTACTTGGGGTTTGTGCAACGAGTTATCATTTGATAAGTCCCAATGATCAGTATGATGATGTAGTTAGCCTACCTCGTTGTTCTGATTGGTATATCAGTCCTATCCAATCATGGATAGAAGCAGCCTGCATGAGTACATACAAGTTTGGGAAGAATTTTTATGACATTGTTCATACTTATGATCTCCCATCCATCCCGCCCATTCTAAATCATCACGTAGGTTTGCATCTTCTGAATAAGGTATCCTTACTTTGGCTAGTAACCAAAGACAAGGAAATTTTTTTTATGTTAATAAAATGCTTAGGTGGTTACATTGGATTTCTGATTACACTTAACCCTTTTTATATCATGCTTAGAGTAGGAAAATAAGCTCTTTGAAAGAGAGCATTTACTTTCTACATTTCTATTTTATACTTAGCTATAATAAAACTTTGCTTCTTTTAGTTAGTTACATCTATTTTATTTAAGTAAATCAACTTAATGGTTCATTTGGTTTTTCATAAAACTTGTGCTGCTCAGGTTTTTCTTGTCAAATTGAGATGTTTTTGCAGGGTATATAAACCAGAGATTCTGGTGTTCTCGTATCCTCTCCTTGCCTTAAAGACCAGATCGAGCACACGTCCCACAGTTGGAGCCATAATTTTACCACCTAAGTTGTACTTAGTGGTTTTTATCAAGTGAGCCCGGTGAACCGGATAGGGTTAACTTGTTCGGACTTCAAAAAGACCTTTGGAAGTACTTCTGGGAAGTGCTTGTTGTATCATATCACATGTTCATACCCCATGGGGGAATTGTAATAAATGTTCTAGCATGATAGTGTCTGTAAAAGACTCGGTCTCTTAGACTTCATTTGTCAATCCAATCAGCCCAGGGTGTTTTTTCCCTTGGTTATTATTGGTTGTTGAATAAATGACTGATAATTTCTGAGTTTTTCACTCCATACCTCCAAAGTTGGGGTGGTCGGCTTGGAATTTAGGCATATTGAGGTTACTAGAGTCTATGTGTCAATGTATAGACATTCTAGACATCATTTTTCAATCATATGAACATGTCTAAGCCCCCCTAGGTGTTTTTCAATTTTTCAATCTTTTCAGTGTTTTTATTAAATTAAAATTTTCCAAAACTTAGGCTATTTTTTAATAGTTTAATTGGAAAAATTGATTTTGTAATAAAAGTGGGCCAAATAATCGGTTTCAGTCATGTAGGTGCTCATTTTCAAGCTAAGAGCACCATGTAAACCCATGGACCCACTATTTCCTAGTTTTGAGTGATTTTCCATCACTCAGGTCAGAAAGCCCCAAAAATCAATTATTGATTATTTTAATTAATAAATTGATGAATAATGGAGCAAATCCAAAATCATAGATCAATGGATTCTCAGCTGATTTGATTGAAATCAGTCAGATCTGAAGCAGATTCACTGGATCTGACAAATCCTTGACTGAAGGAGGTGATCAAATCAGATCCAGAGTTGATCTTCAACATCCTTTATGGGGAATTTCACCCTCCCTCTCTCCTCCACACGTTTTTGGCTCAACTGGATGAGTTTTGGTGGATGATTCAGTCAACAGGTTGAGGTGTCATTCAGATCAGCCCCTCGATTGACAGTTGCACTCAGTGAGACTCAGATTTGGCTCAGCTAGACATAGATCAGGCATTGATGGACTCTCCATCAGCATATTTGGTCTATCTCCTTGGAATTTATGCCCCCCTGGGCTAGATGGCTTGTAATTTGTATATATCCAGGCACAGCCTCCTCTTCCAAGCTAGTTAGAACTGGGATTGAGGTGCTGCTGCTATTGTAACTCTGTAATTCTTCATTTGAAATAAAAAAAAGCTTTGGAGTCAATACGGTGTGGTGCCATTGCATGTGTGGATGATTATTGCCATTGTTTTACTGAGGTAACCTGTATCTGTGGTCATTTTTTGCTAATTTCATGTAGATCTGTGGTTAAGATTGGTAATTAGCTTATTACAATCTTGATAGGAAAGGTGTTGTTCAATAAGTTTATTGACTGTCACTCTCCTTGGATGCATGTTTAGAGATCTAGATTTAGCATGTCCTATAAGCTTATATGCATGTTATCTTGAATCTCTTTGAATGTACTAATCGGATCTCACAAGTTTCTTGGCAAGTTCTTTGATTTCAGCTGAGTTGCAGGTTCATACTTTGGAGAGGATGCTGATCTAGTTTGCTTCTTCATTCTCCTCAAAACATTTCAAAGGCATAGTCCCTCAACATTCCACCTGAAAGCTCTACTACAGATCTTCAAGGAAACCAACACTTTTCTCGTCTTCTTCCTCCCTCAAAATCAACACTTTACCCAGTTACTTGGTTCAGTTCATAGCTGTGATTTCATTTGGATCTGTTTCATCAAAGTAAAATATACATAGATCTGATATCTCATAGCTCATAACCTATATCTTGCACTTAAAAAGGTTTCATAAGCATTTTAGATCTAGCTGTAGGGAAATCGTCTTTTTTGCATGAAAATTTAAAGGAAACTTGTAGATCGCATGCATTAGATTTCCTTTCGCTGTTATAAAATTAAATATTCTGCAATATCAATGCATTTTTGTTCGCTGCACAAACAGCAAGCCAAGATCCCAAGGAAAGCTTTCTTTCCTTGGTTCCTTTTCTTCCTGTTTAGCTAGTTTTAACTTCAATTTTTGTGAGATAAGGTAGGATGATCCAAAGGTACTCTTAAAGTGATTTTGGGAATTTTTTATTCTAATATGCTTGCTGTATTTTATCAGGTATCACAGAAGGAAAATGAAGCTGCTGTCCGAAGTGGCCTCAGAAGCGCTCAAATCCCCCCAGGGGTCTCCTTTTTCACTAAAAACTCAAGACTTTTCCAAAGTTGTAAAATCTTGGTTTCAGCCTGTATAAGGACCAAGAAGTTTTTGATAATTTCATTTCTCTGATTCTGTAACCAATAATAAATAAAATTATCTTTGGAATAGGCTCTTTCGAGCCCATTCCCCATCCCCCCTGGGGGGATTTGTGTCGGTGCCTTTTTCGTCGATTTCCGTTTATTTCTTTTTTACTAGCATTGATCTAATTTGTAGGGTAGTATACTTGATTTTGTTATTAATTCCATACTCCATATATTACATTTCAAAGTAATCGTAATACTTACCCCACGATTTCCCGATTGACCCGAAAGGGGAAAGAGATTCATGGTAGGATTAATTAAGAAACTAGAACTGTGTATCTGTTTGCTTTTTTCTATCATTTGTTTATCAACAACTTTAAAATTAACCCCTCCTCGATTCCCCGATTGAGATCCACTTGGATCGAAAGAGGTTCTTGGAGGCTTTTCTTTTAAACAAGAACATCCGGTTTAAAACTTATTAAAATTTACAAGACTCCAGTGTGTATGCTCTGCACTTGGATGCGGTTCGTCCGATCAGTCAAGATATACCAAAAGCACTTGGGTGACTAGTATAATTAGGACTCACACTCCCCAACTGACAAACCATCAGGTGAAAATCTAACACCTAGATCAAACCTTTACGGTGGCAAAATACCCAAAGGAAGCGGGAACTTACTGAAAAGTGACCTCGGGGCACCGATCTATGTCACACCCTAACGGGTGGGTTATGAAAAATAGCCCCAGAGACTCCATTTCAGCCCACATATTCCTTGCGGGTAGCCGTAAAGGTTTAGTTTTGGACATACTCCAAGTACTCTCGGGTATATCTGGAGTCCCCCTTTGCCTAATTTAATCAACTCATACTTCACATTTAACTTAAAACATACCAAGATACAATCGCAAAACATTCACTCCAAGCACATGAAAGCACATCGATCTTATTAATTTGACTCCATTTTAAGGCACTGGTCTTTTTTGCTTCATATATACATTGTGTATCAGCTTTGTGCTTTTGTGTGTTTATTTTCGTATCTCGTCAACTTTAATTGTCTATAGTTAAAATATTCAAACTCCTAAATAACTCATTCAGTTTAACATCATCACACTAAGTAAATTGTCCTTAGTAACATAATAGGGTCTACCCCCCTTGGCTCCGTTAGGAGTTGAGCCTAAACGGAGGAGTCAAGAACAAGGTGACAGACTTGACTCGAGACTTGCCCCGAAGGACACACCGAGTGGCTTGAAGATTTCTGCCATGTGACCCAGGTGTGTGAAAGGCGGCAACAGGGTGCATGCGTGACACTGAATGGTGTGTTCAGAAAGTTCTCGAGCTCTGGTACGGTAGGGAACATGTTTGTGCATGACCTTTATACCCACGTAAAATGCATGGAGGGATGAATCTCATGGTGGGCGTATCATGCATGATGTGAGTTTTCAACGTTTGTTGGGTAACACCCTTAGTGCTGGTTCTAATGGAACCTGGTGAATATTCAAGAGAAAGGTTGATTATGGCAGAGGCCTTCAACTTTGGTAGGTTAATTCCTGCATTAGTGGGGGTTTTCAATTTGGGTTTAGTGGTGCCCCCATTTTGATTTTTTGTGACTGTTGGGGGTAGTTGGATCATAGGGGGGATTAGTTCGTCTTGTGGTTCAACGGGTGTGACTTGATGAAAGGGCACCATTTCATAGTGCACAAGGGGTTTGGAGGCCATCTCTGGATATGGTGGCATAAGGTACCACATGGGGAATCCTAATGTGAGCCTCAGGAGAGCCAATTGATCCATAATAGGAGTTCCTTTCACTCCTGTGGGGTTGTACAAAAATGGTATCTAGAACATGGGAGGCACAAAGAGGTTCATGGTTTTCTCTACCCTATGACTTGTGGGGGGTGTTGAGGGTGATGCCATTGGGTGGTTAGAATTTTTTTAGTAGAAAAATGGGTACCATGAGACCATACATCACAGTGGGGATTGTAGGTGGATGGAATAAATACACCCCTAGGAGGTTAGAATATTTGGACACACCCGGGCCAATTTCAACATAAGGTGGTTGGTTAACTTCAATTACTATGGGTAGGACGTTGTGTGGGGATTGTAGTAGTTAAGTTGGTTGAGGGTGACCACCTTCCCATTAAAGGGGAACATCATGAGGTAGAAGAATGAGGAGGTCACTGTCTTCATGGCGTACATGTAACTATGATCCAATAGGATATTGTAGTTAAGCTAGCCGTCAACGACTTCAACATCGATCATCACAATTTCTGCCCCTAGATCAATGGGGACAATTTGGTACAATCCTCATGGTTGGGATGGTTGTCCATAATATGCACACAGAGCGATAGAGGATGTAACTAACTCAGGTGAGCCCAATTGTTTCCAAACATTAGAGGATGCATGTGGATGTGCCTTCATCGATGAATGAAAATTTTCTTTATGGTGATTTGGAATTGGAATCCAACGTATGATGATAGTCATGGTTCTCCTTTGTCAAGGTCGAAAGTTATGAGGTGTGAGTTGGAAGGGTTGATGTCACCGCAAGCGTTCAATATCATCTTGTGTTGTGTCAGGAAATATTGAAGCACCTTCAATGTGGACACGATATCTAGTGATTGGGAAAAATCATACACAATGCTATAATTATGGGAAAAGTTCATGTGATGGTTATGAGGGGTACACCTAAGTGGTGCTTTTGGTATCCTCAAAATTTTCTCTATGTTGGGGTGTTGAATCTGCAAAGGGCCTCCTGAAGGGACTGAAGTCTCTTCTAGGACTAGTGAGGTGTCAGCACTAGCATTTCCTTTGGAACAAGTCTAGAGGTTGATGTATGTTGAGTTGATACAATTTTTTTGGAAGGATCCATCGCATGGGGGGAGGGGATCAAACTGTTGGGTAACCACTCCTTGATTGGAAAATGGTTGTTGTAAAATAGATTGTTAGGGTTTTGGTGCAGGAGGCATCTGAGGAGATTTCGTAGGTGTATGTTTCTTTTCTCCCACCATACTCGCCACAAATTGAGCAAGGGTAATTGGTCCTCAAGTTGGAATTCTTGTCTTGTTTGGGGGCATTTCCCCCTTGCACTGGTTGGTTACTTTGGTTTAGGTTTTGTTGGGGAACTTGGTTAGACCCCTGCCCCTGCTATTGTTTTTTTTTCTTTCCCTTATTCTTCCCCTGATTTTGAGGATTCATGGGATTGGTGATGTTCAATTGATTGAATTGCTTGAATTGTTGAGTTTGTTGTTGCATAGAATTTTGGACAAAGTTGACTCCAATATGAGTCATGGTTGTCACTCCAAGAGGACATGTGTACGCATAATAAGGTTTATTCCTTGGTGGTGGAATATAAAATGGCTGTGATGCATACGATATGGATGTAGGCGATGTAGGTGGTACAATTTGCGGTTGGGGAACCGTTTGTACTTGGCTTGTAATATGGTAGGAAGGGTTGTACATTTCATACTAGGTATGTCCAAATGAAGGATTTGGCACAATAGTAGGCGGAGATGACACACTAGGGACAAGTGGGTATTTCGCCAGCATGGGTGGTGGTGCAAGAGTTGTTTGTGGGAGAAATTTACCATGGGAGGAAATGGACACGATAAGACCATCCACAGAATGTGACATCCCTGAAATAGAATGATTTAATGATCGATGTTGAGGGGAATCTGGTAGTATGGTGTACAAATAACTTTATGGGGCATAGATGAGGTCAAAGTGTTGGTCCTTGAGAATCACTTCTTCATCATTTTGTGGCATTGAGGTAGTCACATCCTTTGCAATAGTTGGTTGGAGAGATTCTAGGAACCAATCCAAAAGGAAGGGAGTTGAATGTCGATTTTGCACAAAGTGTAGTGACAACTCCATTCATGGATGTGGTCCATGACGTGTGTCATAGTTCCCTATCAAAATTCTATGAGGATTTTGAGGCCTAGGTCATGTATTATTTGCAACATAAAGTAGGATAGGAATGTTGTGGTGATTGTCTCAAATGTGGTATGAGATGGCCGGGTCAAATTCACGTACTACTTTGCAATTGTACCAGTTAGGGTTCTTTAGAAGAGACAATGTCGTACCAAATCTGCCATTATGTTGTTAGAGGAATACCATATATAGAAAGGCATGATATGGTTGGAAAAATTGTCTCCTTGTTTTCCTTTGAACCGAGGGATGTCTGCAGGGATATTTTGAGGCATATCTGGCCAAGTGGAGTCATGAGCTATGTGATCATTAACCAATTTGGCTAGATCAAGGAGATTCAAAATTTCCATGAATGGTATGTTTGGGTTGGGAGACAACATTGTATTATGTGTGTTGTTTCCACTAGGGGGATACCTTGGAATATGTGGCGGTGATCTTTGTCTTCTAGGATAAGATGAAGATGTAGTGTGGGATTTTCTCGAAGGGGGGGAAGAAGTTGGGGTACTCCCTCTTGGGGGGAGTAAACAAAGGTAACCCTCTTCCACAAGAGGAGGAAAAAGGATATACACTCCATGGAAGATGTCCTCTCCTAGAAGATCCAATCAAAGTGGCTTGAGAGAAGCCTCAAGCAGGTGATTGGCCTCTTGTACAATGGGGAGAAAATGGAAAAACACCTCTTGAGAGAGGGGAAAGGCCTTGCAGTCTATGGGAATTCTTTAGGGGGGGGGTTGTTCCTCTATGGTGGAAGTCTAGTATCCAAGTGATATGGGTGGTGAATAAACACAAATGGACAAATGCAAAAATATGCCAACCATAATAGATGGAAAATTGTGCAATAAGTGAGTGATATGTGCAAATATGGCTTAGTGCAAAGACGTGCACTTGTTGGTTCTTTTTAAATTATGAGATAAATGAACTTGTATTTATAAAAATAAAAATAAGTGTAAATTTCACAAAAATACCTAACGTCATTCCTGTCAAATGTAACTAGGCCTCTGAAAAGCACAATTGTTAGTGATCGTGGAATCAACACAACAACCGACTAGTGGGGGTAATAAAGAGCTAGTGCTACCAGTGATGGGGCCAATGTTCTAATTAAAGAGACTTGGAAAAAAACTCCCAACGACAATAGTTGACTTCAGGAGTCACTTGAACTCACAAATTCTCATTGGTGATGCCCTAATGTTTATCCACTGAGGATACCTTGGGTCAAGTGTGGATAAACTATTGGGCCTATATGGTATAGTTTCATCTCCCTACAACGAGAAAATTGACTCATAGGGGAGATAAGGATAGCTATACCTCGTATTTTACCTATAAAAGTGGAGACAACAGCTTGGGAGAGCTGTTAAAAAGAGTGTTACTGGTCAAGTTGGAGGAGGAGACTGGGTGGAGAGAAAATAGACAAGTTGCAGCATCCTCAAACACTTCCAATGTTGCAGATGGCAACCTCCCTACATTTGGGGTCATGATCCCCCAAGAAAGTGGGATCAGAGCAGGTGGCTCAATTAATGACAACTAACCCAAAAAGACCTAGGCAATCTTAATAAAAACCCATTGAAGAGAGTTAAGGCTGCTCATTATTCCATAAGAGAACCATTCAGGTGAATGTACTTAAGAGGATTTCATTGGGAAGGGAATTTTTGGAATGTGTTTGAGGGGTAAACTACAGAAAGTGATCTAGTACAGGTATTCAGCTAAAGGATCTTGCTGCTGAGTGCAGAGTTAGTAGTAAGTCATTGGACTAGTATTTTGTTGCTTGCTCCACCAGTTCCCAGCCAAGGAGACTAGGAACAGGCTCGGGGGTCTTGAGAAGATGATGTTTGAGCGCTATCCAGGAGTTGGTAGGGAGGAACGACCTCCCAACGTTGTTGTCATCCAGCTTTAAAACAGGTTCTACAGTATTTTATTTACCGTGTTAAAAGTTTATATCTGAGAATGAATGATTGATGAATGATTACATGTTTTGTAGTGAACTAATAGAGCTATTAATCCTTTAGTTATTTGAATATTGCATCTGTAATTGATGAAATAATCCTACCTGTGTTTTTCCCCGTCTGGAACTAACCAGACCGTACTCTAGCACAGGTAGTGTATTTAAAAATAGATGAAGAATATGATAGAAGACTGAATTGAATAGATGTATTATATATTTCATAATGTCAGAATAATTTATTTATGTTTGTAGGTTATTTTCTGTAAAGAACAATAACCTGTCTATTTCAACTTTTTACTGTTTAACCAGCTTGTTGATGTAAGTAGGCTAGAAAAAATAGCCATAACTCATTGCAGGTAGCAGGTTTATCATAGTAATAAGTTACTCAAGTAAATAAGATGTATTTAATACAGTACATTATTTTGTTATTTATACAGGATGATAAACTGTGTCATGTTATATATATATATTTTCTTTGTCTTTTATTTATTAACCTCCTGCGTATGCAGTAGAAAAGTTACAGCTAAACTATTTGTTTATATTTATTCAATAAAGGTATAAACTAATAAATATATAGTTTAATTACTAATCATAGTGATTTAAGACTAACAGTTATTATTACTAAGTAAAGAAATGTAAAGAATAATCATGGTACTAAGAACAAACGTATTCATAAAATTTAAGATATTCTATCATTTCCATTTTATTATTCCAATAGGGAAAACAACAAGAATACATTAATGAACAACATATACAAAATGTATACTTATAAAAAGAACTGTTCCTTTTTATTTTTACAAACAGGGTGTATCTATAAAAGCGAATGACAAGGTTGAAACCCTTATATATATTACAATTACAAATGTCAATGCATCAAAGTTATAAACCAAATTAATTGAATTATGTAACTATTAAACAACTAGGTTATTATAAATTTACTTACAGTCCTTTAAGAACAAACAAAAAGACATTGGATTATTATTATAAACTGGAAATTTCCACAACACATTGTAATACTAATTAAAAGACAAATTAAATAAGTAAGAGAATTTGTTAAAAATTAAGTAGAGTAATTTGTTTTAAAACGAGGGTTTCCACAGAAAAAACCCTAGCTCGTAACTCTGAGCAAAAACAAGTAATATTTACAACTAAATTATGATTGTATATGTCAGTCTTAAGAACATTAATTCTAAACATTTACAGAGTACTTAAAACAAAGCACAAAACTTCGCTTACAATCGAAAAAGAATAAAAACCCGGAGTACACAGAGCATATTGTTAAGCATTTCGTTAAATCAAAACAAGCTTGAAGACAGAACTGTCTTTACAAGAGAACTATTGTTTAAATTTTAAACAAGCCAAAAAGCTAAACATCAAAACAAAACTAATTACATTGCTCAGTTAAGACCGAGTTTACCCATCGACTAGCGAGGGTTTGAAACTTGGTAAATCAACAAATGACCTGTAAAAGAGACCGCATAACTTATGGCGAGCCCAGGAAAGCTTCCCCAACCCTGGGTTATTCCACATGACCACCCTGATACAAGTAGGGTAAAACCCAACATAATGACCACATGGCTTACCCGTATTTAGCCACGAGCCATGGCATTCAAAGACTGTCTGCATACTTCCTCCACCGTGAATGTACATAGTCGTGAGCCCCCTGCAAGGAGTTTCAAAGATAGAGGTCAGAAAATAAATAACTTAAGATTCGTTTATGCTACTGTAACAGCAAAAACACCTGTTGCAAATTAAATGAACACTAAAATAAATTTACCTGTGGATTTGAAACATTGAACAGTCTCATGGATTTACTGTCACCAACAGACTTGACAAAATATAGACCCAACAACCTGTAAATACTAGACCTCACGCAACGGTGAGCCACTAGGACAACGAAGGGAAGTTGAGCAGACAACAAGCCAAGGGAAACGTTAGACTCAACAAAACTTGCAGAGTGAGAACTCACAGCCACTAAGAATGGCTTTAAAGTCGAATACCGAAGGCAAAGGCAACTCTAATCCAGGACTCGGGACAACTGGAACAGAGGAGAGCTTACGACCGCCATGAAAACCAAGCAGAGCAGCCTCAAGGACCAGCGTGAACTGTGGAGTAGAAATGAAAAGGGTTAGGGTTATGATGATTCTTATATCTTCCATGCTTGGCTAGGAGAAGACCACGTGGTCATGTTAATATAAACCATGCAGTGGATTGTTTTCTATAGTCTCCTGCATACAATAATAACCAATTATTTAATCATTGAACACGATGTGTAAACTATATCATAAACCAAATTATTGCTTTGTAAATCCATACACCACTCATCATATGCTAGATCAGTGTTAGAATATCAATGTTATGATTTACGTTGACCTAGCAAAGAGGTGTCACTATTAAGCTTTGGTTAATGCTCGAAATTGTTCATGCATAGAACTCACTCCATCATTAACCATATGTCTAATATATTGTAACATCACTAATATGATATGGATGTTAATAACTCTTTCCCTTAAACGTTGACCTTGATATGGATAGAAGACATATGTTTTATGGGAGAGATCAAGTTAAAAGGTTTATAACCACTGAACAACTATAGTTTTCTTTATGTAGAAACAATATAGTTTAGGCATGGTTAATCTCTTGTAAAACGACAACTCAAGTTATAACATTTATAAAATGGCATAACATAGTACTATATAGAATCATAAACTCTTTTTAAAACCTGTTTATGACCTTGAATTAGTTATAGACTTGAATGTCTAATAAACAAAATAGTTTATGCATGCTTATAAGTCATATAGGAACTAATAAATCAAATGGTAGCAAAAACTATGAAGTTGACAAAGTGTACTGTAAGAACACTTTTATGAATTTCTTTTACAAAGTTCAGAGCGACGAAACTTTGATAGATTTTGGTTGTGACTCATCTAGGTAATTGCTAATGTTTCAACATGTCTAGTGGTTAGTAAAGTGGTTATAGAATTAAACAAAATAACTAGAAAGTCAACCTTTTCGAAAGCATCAATCTCAGAAAAACTGTTTGTAGACAGTAACTTAATACAAGAAGAGTATTATAGAAAAATAAGAAATTGAATAGGAATGATCCTACTTGAGTCCAGAATCATTAGAACCACATGGTTCGACATGAAGTTAAAGTATAGGCAAACAATGATTTCATGTGAGAAGGCATCTTGGTTTTTGTTGCACAAATCAAACTTATACTGTCAAAATTTTACAGGCTGTAAGTTTCTTCACAGAAGAGAAATGTTGAACAGTTGTTACACAGATAAGATGATATGTTAATGTTTACATATTGACAAAACAACCATGATAAAATTTCAAGTTATGCAGACTAAAGTAGAAGTTACTTTACAACTGAGATTATAATTTTAGAGCCACAAAACATATCTTACTGTCACTACATACATCTGAACTTTGTTATAAGAAAAACTGAAGGAAGCCAAACGGTTTTACCTCACGGAAGTTGTTTGGATTTTAGCAGCTTAATTACTAAGCTTTATAATTGCAAATAAAACACTAGTGGATACTTTATGAATTTTAAAAACGTTACTCGTTCGATCATACCTGTAAACTTGTAAGAACCAGTAATCTTCTGTGTTAGCATAAATGCTAAGTAAGCCCCGGATTCAAAAGTTAGACTCCACCTACTTGACATGAAGAAACTCATCAGTAAACTAAAACAAAACAATACGCAAGTAAACCTTATTCTTGTTACAAAAGAGAACTACTGAGTTAACATAATTGAGATTTTGTAATACTAGTAACTTGACTATTTCTTTTATTGCTAACCTTTAGCTGTTAGTAAATCACAAGTTTTAGCATTTGTTGTTATCTCAAAATTTTAAATTTTTGTGAAAATTTGGGGTTTTGACAAGTTCCATGAGCTGAAATTGGGACAAATAACTATGGAAGAATATGGAAACAAATTCTTGGAGATGTTGAGGTATGTCAAGTATATCAGGAATGACAAGGTGAAAATTCAACTGTTTTTAAGTGGACTTCCCTAGTCATATAAAGACACAATTGAGTTTGATGAACCTCGAACTCTAGAGGAGACCATAAGAAAGTCCAAGTACTGTTATGATCAAAACAAAATCAAACGATAATTCCATAAGGCATGGAAGGACAAGAAAAAGGAGAATTTTTACCAAATGAAGAAGAGGTTAAATCCTCCTCAATTTAGAAATAGACCAAGGCAGTCGCCACTGGGTGTGACTAAGCCATCTAGGATGATAGGAGGCAAGCTAGGAGATCCAAGAGAGTCACTTCAATGTTGGGGATGTGAAGAGGACCATATTCTTAGAAACTATCTACATCAGAATGGGAGTGCAAATCAAGTTCACAACACCTAGGAAGCTGAAATTGTGGCCCTTCAAGTGGCAAGGACTATCCCTAGAATCTATGCATCCCTAGAGGACTACCAAGCATACCATCAATCAATTATGGTTGAGGTTGAAGGTAATATTGCTAAGAAATATATTTTTATTTTGATTGACCCTGGATCTACTCAAAACTATATCAGTCCTAAAATTGTTGAGATTTGTGCTTTTAAGAAATCAAAGCATAGTAAATCATGTTTAGTCCAATTAGCCACATGAACCAATATGGAGGTTAGTGAAATGGTGGAGAAATGTCCACTAGAAATGGGTGGACTGTCCACTTTTGCAAATTTGAATATTTTTCCACTTGGTTATTATGATATTCTCATTGGAATGGATTGGTTGGAAGCACACAAAGTTAAACTTAAATGCTATAACATGACTTTTGAATGTATTATGAAGAAGGAAACCCAAGGGTTGTAGAGGAAATTCCAAAGGTAGTTTCTATTAGGAAAATTCCATCCATGCAGGTGAAGAAATTATCTAGGAAAGGTTTTCAATTGTATGCAGCCCATGTTTTGGAGAAAACAAAAAATGAAATTTCCAAGTTGGAGGACCATTATGTGCTACAAGAATTCAAGGATGTGTTTCCAGATGAAGTTCTAGGACTTCCTCCAAAGAGGGATATTGATTTTACAATTGATATTGTGCTAGGAGCCACATTAGTTTCCAAGACACCCTACAAGATGAGTACACCATAATTATTAGAGTTGAAAATGCAATTGCAAGAATTATTGGAAAACAAGTACATTCGTCCAAGTGTGTCCCCATGGGGAGCACCTATGTTATTTGTGAAAAATAAATATGGACCGCTTAGGATATGTATTAATTGCAGACAACTGAATAAAGTTATAGTGAATAACAAGCACCCCTTTCCACGAATTGACAATCATTTTTATCAAATGAGAGGGGCAAAGGTATTTTCCAAGATTGACTTGAGGTCTGGTTACCATTAAGTAGAATCAAGGAAGAAGACATTCACAAGAATTTTTTTAGAAAAAGGTATGGGAACTATGAGTTTGTGGTGGTGTCGTTTGGTCTCATCATTGCACAGTTACATTCATGTGTTTCATGAATAGTGTTTTTAGTAGGTATTTGGACAAGTTTGTTCTTGTTTTTCTAGATGATATTCTTATCTATTATAAGAGTGAAGAGGGGCATGAAGAAAATTTAAGAATGGATGCTAAGGGAGCATAATTTGTATGCAAATCTAAGCAAATGTGATTTCTACAAAAGAAAATTCATTATTTGGGTCACATTATTTTCGAGGAAGGAATATTAGTTGATATGGAAAAGATTGAATCCATCGTAAATTTGGAAAATCCAAGGAAAGTGATAGATGTGATATATTTTATGGGTCTTGTTGGTTACTACAGGACATTCATTGAAGGATTCTCCAAGGTTGCACACCTAATCACTTCCTTGCAAGAGAAGGGAATAAAATTTGAGTGGACACCGTAATGTGAAGAAAGATTTCAGCTATTGAAGAAGCTTCTCACAAGTGATCCAATTATGAAAATTGCAAACCCAGAAAATGATTTTGTGGTGTGTACGAATGCATGCAATTAGGGACTTAGAGGAGTTCTTATGCAAGATAACCATGTGGTGTTCTACAAGTCAAGGAAGTTGAAAGAGTGTGAGAAGAACTATGCTACCCATGATTTATAGCTTGAAGCCATAGTGCACACTTTGAAAATGTGGAGGGATTATTCAATGGGAAGAAAATTTGAGATAAGGACTGACCACTGTGGTATAAAACATTTGTTTGAGTTTCCAACATTAAATGCTAGGAAAGCTAGATGGTTGGAATTTTTATATGAATTTGATTTTGAGATCAAACACATAAATGGAAAGAAAATAAGGTTCTTGATGCACCCAACATAAAAATAACATTCCTTGTATGTGGCAACCATTAGTACATGCCAATCATATTTGAGGCAGCTGATTGTTAATTGTATCGTCGAAGATGAATTGTATGTCCAAATAAAAGACAAATTACAACAGCAAGATTTAGAAAAGAGGTATGAAGTTTACCATTTGGAAGATGACATACTTCTTGTTTATAAAAACATAATTTATATTCCAAATGTGGCATATTTGAGAAGAATTGTTATGGATGAAATCCATAAATTCCATATTCCAGTCACCCAAGATACTAGAAAACATTTGCTACAACGAGGAAGCAACATTTTTGGCTAGAAATGAAAACGAACATTGTTGAGTATATTTATAAGTGTATGAAATGTCAGCAAGTGAAGTTTGAACATCAATACCTAGCAGGTTTGTTGCATACCTTGCCAATTCCAAAATGGAAATGGGAAGTTATTTCCATGGATTTTATTGCATGTTTTCCAAGAATAGTTAGGAAGAATGATTCCATCATGGTTGTGGTGGAAAATTTAATGAAGGAAACACATTTTATATTGGTTAAATCCACGTATAAAACAAATTCCATTGCAATGATTTTTATGAAGGAAATTTTCAAGTTGCATGGTTTTCCAAAGGCAATACTTTTGGACCAGGATACCAAATTCATTTCAAATTTCTTTAATTTTTTTTTGTTGATTTGGGTATGCAGCTGAGCATTAGCACTCCCTACCATTCACAAACATATGGGAAAAGGAAAACAAAAGGAGTAAATCGGGTGCTTGAAGACATGCTTCACATGTATGTGATGGAAAAACCATCAGAGTGGGAAGAATATATACACTTGGTAGGGTTTGCATATAAAAATGGGAAACAAACATCATTGGGCATGAGTCCATTTGAGGCTTTGTATGGCAGAAAGTGCAGAACACCAATTACTTGGGATAATCTAAATTAAAAAAATTGTACTTGGGTTAGATTTGTTTAAGGAAATGGAACAAGAGGTTGCACAAATTAGGAAGAATTTAAAGGTAACTCAAGATAGATAGAAAAGCTATGTGGATAATAATAGAGTGCATAGGGAATTTCATGTTGGGGATCATATTTACCTCAGAGTGAGGCCAATAAAAAATTCCTTGAAGCTTGGAAGTTGTGCTAAGTTATCACTAAGATATTGTGGGTTATTTTAAGTGTTGGAGATGATAGGGCCAATTTCATATAGAATAACATTTTCCGCTAATACTAGAGCTCATACTAATTTTCATGTTTCTTTGTTTAAGAAATATGTACATGATCCTAACCATGTTATTGATTGGAATGTGATCCAGGTGGAACTGGAGGGAGAGTTCCAAACCAAGACATTATGCATCCTAGATAGGAAGGTGACATTGCTCCGGAACAGAGCCATCAAACAGGTAAAGGTGCAATGGAAGCACTTCGGTTTTGATGAGGCTATATGGGAGTTGGAGGATGTCATGAAAGAGGCATACACATTTTTGCTTTAATTTCGAGAAAACACCGAGGACAATGTTATTCCAAGGGGAGGGGATTGTAATACCCCCAGTTTTGACTTGGAATGTATTTAAC
This sequence comes from Pseudotsuga menziesii, assembly GCA_001517045.1. Taxonomy (NCBI): domain Eukaryota; kingdom Viridiplantae; phylum Streptophyta; class Pinopsida; order Pinales; family Pinaceae; genus Pseudotsuga; species Pseudotsuga menziesii. The sequence continues at coordinate 255,464 of LPNX010087660.1, forward strand.
CCAAAACTATGTAAATGATGTAAATATGCTAGTACGGATTCCTTGTGTGGATCTCAACGCCAAGGCTCGATTATTGAATGGCTAGGAATATATGTTGTAATATTTCATTTAGATGGTATGGTTGGCTTGTGATGTTAACTCAAAATCTATATGTGAATAATTATGTGCATAAATAATAAAATGGTCCAACATGGTTGTGTAAGGAGTACCAAAGAGGATATGATTCCACCAGAGGGGAAGAGGAAAGGGGGCCTATGGGAAACTAATCCTTTGCTACTAAGTGTCAACCTTAGAGCTCACCCAAATTCTATCATGTGCCTTGAATAATCCAAATATCTCCTTTTTTACTATTTTCCAATCATTGAATGCATGTGTGAGGTTGGTGGGAAAAGTCCCTTATGTAGTTATTGAAGTGTGGGGTTGAATGCATTTTTGTGATAGTTCTGTCAACCACCAAAATTTAGTCTGTAGCTTCTAGGAGTCCTTTCATCTACTATCAAAATCCATCTCATTTGTCTTTTCACCATTACACTACAAGAAAAAGGTCTATGGTGAAAGTCATGCTTGTGACGGTCCTTAAACGGTCGTCACAAAAGTCACTTATGGTGACGGGATACAAAAAAATGTTGCTATTGGTGACAATTCTTTAAATCCTGTCACCAAATCCCTCATGATGCCTGTGACAGACCTTAAACAGTCGTCACCAAATTCACTTATGGTGACAGGCTATGAAAAATTGTCACCGTAAGTTGTTTTTTTTACAGTTCTTTAAATCTTGTCATTGAATCCCTTGTGGGGATGGTCATTCATGTGACAGACCTTAAACGATCATCACCAAAGTCACTTATGGTGTCAAGCTATGAAAAATTGTCTCCATAAGTACTTTTGGTGACATTTCTTTAGACCTCGTCACCAAATCCCTTTTCAATGACACCTTTGGTGATGGTCGTTAAAATTATGTTGCCAATTCTCTCTTTGGTGACACTTATGGTGAGGGTTGTTAAAATCTCGTTGCTAATTATATTTTTGGCAAAATTTTTTGTGATGATCCTGGAAGGGCCCTCACCAATACTTTTTTTGTGATGTTTTTGGTGACGGTACAAAAATGCATGTCACCATAGATAATTGTAATGTTTTTTATGACACCAAGTGGCCATCACTATAATTTTTTTATAAAAGTCAACAATTTTAGACCACGACAATTTTTAAGTCTTTCTCATTATGTGTTAATTCCCAATAATATAAAAACATACCTTAATTTTATCCATCATTTTGGAGTGAATTTTTACTTTTACTTATGATTAATATCTGCATAGTTCACAACATAAAAAATACTTCATTGATCCGGGAAACGATCCAAGGATCCAATGACTAAAATGCATTTCAATGTGAGTATAAAAATTTCATCATGCTTGTCATTATTACATAATAATGTTGCAAATTCATAACATAGTGCTTAATTATTGATTCAAAAACACATATATAAGTTCAATGCAAAAATTATGACAATATTGAAATCAAAGCATGAAAAACGCGACAAACCAAGCTTGTTAATAGAGTTCATCCACAAAGGCACTACATCTTTGATTCCACTTCTCCAATGAAGACCAATCTTATTAATGTGTTCAAAATGTTGGATGCACCAAAATACAATCTTCGACAAGTACAATTTAGCTTTAGAGATATTGCCAAAAAAACTTCATTAATATTTTTCAAAATATATCCCACTCTAAGAAAAATAAATTAAGCTTCACACCACTTCCAAGAATTCTCCTCCAAAAGGATCCCTTCAAAAGAACTCCCACCAAAATGGATCCAAAAACATGCCCCTCTACAATGCAAGCAAATGCGTGGGCTTATATAGCTTGAAGTTACCCATGGTTTCATGATAAACATGAAGCCCCAACTTGGCCCATATGTCGGGCTCCTTACAACTTTTTTTTTTTTTTCAGAGGAAAAAATACCAGTCTTTGTTATTCATAGGAATCAAAAGACATATTAAACTTTTTACATCTTTCTTCTCAGAGAAGTAACAGTAAGGGATCCATCAGAACTTAAGCAAACAAGATCATGCTTTTGAAAGCATCCAGCAAGTAGAAAGACAGAAATTCTGATCATAGCAGACTTTTCTCATCATCCCTGAAATATCAGGTCAGAAAATGCTGAGAAATCATAGGTGATCAACAACCAACATTCCTGAGCAAAACTTGCTGGCTACAAGTCTCTAAAATAACATATAAAGAGAAACTATTCAATGCTGAAACAATCATGTGCTGTGAAAAAAAACAATTCAGCAGCTAAAAAAGAACAAATTGACCATTTTCTATGACCATTCCATCCAAGTATTCAAAGAAAGATCCATGTCCCATATCCAATTTCAGGACCTGTTTGGAGAGGCCGTCAGCCAGCATGTTATGCTCACGGAAAGTGTGCTTGAAGATCACCGAAGGGACGAGTTGTAGCATTTATTTTGTATCATCACACCAGTGCATCAGAGAAGGAATATCAAGGGCTGAAAGTCCATTGAGCCATGAAATAATAACCATAGAATCACCATAAATCAAATGTATGGGGAGACCCATCATCAAACTCACTCTAAGAATAGCCCAGAGAGCCAACAATTCCTCTCTAGTATTTATGCTGCATCCACAGCCTAAAGAAAAACTGAAATAGTGATTTTCATTTAGGTAAATCACAAAACCAGCTCCCCCAACTTTCTCTGCAGCAGCCCATCAAAAAATCCACATGGAAAGATCATCTATGGCTTTGGACCAATATTGCGGTTTTTAAGGGATTTTTTCTTATTACAACTTGTTTTATAAAAGGAATGGTTGTTCGGATTTTGATCAAAACCATAAGTATTTGCCCATTTGTTATAACAACATATACACATGCCATACTATATTCGTTGGCATTACAACCAATGGTTATAACCACCTTTTTAGCATATTACAAAGTTTAAATGGCATATGGTTTAAATATAATATAGAGTTGTAATAACCATAACAAAGCGCTACCCTTTTGGAATAAAATCCAAACTCAAATATTATGGTTTTACCCGTTTTCAAACATGTGGAAACCATAGAATAATTCACCCTCCTTTTATCACAGATCCAGACGATATAACAATTGGTTGGAGTAGTTGGGGTTCGCTTCCATATGCCAACAATAATAATCACATGCCACTCGTGGCATAGAATCACATGTAATATGGTTATAACAATATCAGTTTGTTGGTGGTTGGCTCCCCCAAGTGGTTTGCAATGCTATATGTGAATGTTGGGCGGGAGACCCGGGTTCAAACCCGCGGGCTCTCGCTCCCCTATTTGTCCACCATAACATAAACTCAAACTTAAATAATTTTTATTCCAATTGCTTACCAAGGTATACTTGTAGGCAGATTGATAGAGTGCTTGACTTGTATAGTGGAGGTCCTAAGTTTGATTCGTCGCTTTTGCACATAATTTTTGGTAAATAGAGAAATACAGTGGCTATCCAGGCTTCCACATGGTGGACCTGGATTGGTCCATGTCAATGCCACTTCCCATGTAATATTGGATTCCAACTGTGTAGACCGCACACCACTTGTCCACGTTCTTGCCAACTTAGCTGTAATATGCCAATTCAGATTGCCACTATGCATTCGTACAAGCCACGTGTCACCATTTCAATGGTGCAACATGGCATTTTTTTTCCATTTTGCACAATCCCAGAGTTGTTTTGTCGAAACTTCAGAACAATGTATCTTCTCCATCCAGAGACCGTTTGAGGCAAAATGAATGTCATCGGAAAGGTCTTGACGATCCCTACGCAATGGAATTCTTCTGTTCAACATTAAATGTTAGATTTTTATCATTTAAGCTATATGATCTTAGGCTCTTATCTGAGAGAATAACAAGCACATCAATCAATCACAATAGACAATGAACACAAAGATTTTCCTCAGGGAAACCATAAAGGAGAAAACCCCACAACTTCCTCAGAGATAGAATAAGCACCAAAAGTAAAACCCAAAGATACAAAGATGATCTCCCGACAGCAGTTGTCTCTCTCTCTCTCTTGTCCCAACTTCTTCTATCTCTCAGTTATGCGCTACAATTGAGTGTGAGTGTCTGTGTGATAAATAGAAAGACTCACTTTCTATTTATACTAGTTTCCGACTTGACATTAACTCACCAGGGCCGAATTCTCTAGAAGAGTCTAATAACCCCAGTGCCCCACAACTATGGGGACTTTAACTCTTGAACAATAAGAAGGGTTACCCTCTATGACTTTACATGACTTGATTACATTATTGATTCTCCCGATAGGAACATCGAGGGCTAACATGACTTGATTACATTACTGATACTCCTGATAGGAACATCGAGGTACAATACATAAGATATACATGTGAATACATTCTGAAGTTACAAATACATCAACACTCCCTCTTAACTAGGAAGGTATTCTCTCGACACAATTATCAAGACAAGTCTTCATCACTAGATCAACTCTAGATCATCATCAACTCTGGATCATCACTGGATCATCATCAAGTCTTCCACTATCTCAAACAAATGGTGCTATCTCTCAATTCTATTCGTCATAGGAAGTTCTACAGAGCCAACCCTTTTTCATGCTGGTTGTAGGCCTAGCCTCCATGCAAGTCTTCATCTTCTTCAGCACTTATATCTGACCATGGGAGGAACACATCCAAGAACCATGTCAGAAAGGCCCGACACTCACATCTGACCATGGGAGGAACACATCCAAGAACCATGTCAGAAAGGCCCACCCAAAAATCACATATGACCATGGGAGGAACACATCCAAGAACCATGTCAGAAAGGCCCAACACTTATATTCACCAGCATGATAGGACACACCTACTATCATCTGTGAAAAGGCCCAGCACTTACAATCACTAGCATGGTAGGACACACCTACTACCATCTGTGAAAAGGCCCGGCTCTTACAACCATCAGCATGATAGGACACACCTACTATCATCTGTGGAAAGGCCCAGAACTTACAACCATCAGCATGATAGGACACGCCTACTATCATCTGTGGAAAGGACCTGCTCTTACAACCATCAGCATGATAAGACACACCTACTATCATTTGTGGAATGGCCCAACACTTACAACCATCAGCATGATAGGACACACCTACTATCATCTGTGGAAAGGCCCTGCAGTTACAACTGATCATGTGGGAGCCAATCCCACAGTCATATCAGAATGGTTCTGCACTTACATCTGATCACGTGGGAGCCAATCCCACAGTCATATCAGAATGGCTCTGCACTTACATCTGATCAGTCATACCAGAATGGCTCTGCACTTACATCTGACCATGGAAGGAACCAATCCTACCATGTTAGAAAGGCTCTCGGACGCATCACTTCCCCTTGGAAGGAACCTTGATCTGGAGAACACCAAGCTTCTCCTTGAAGTACTCAAACTTCACTCTAGCTAATGGCTTGGTCAACACATGAGCTATCTGTTTGTCCGTTGCAACATATTGGAGCTTTGCTGCTCCTCTCTGCACCATATCCTTGATATAGTGATATTTGATCTCAATATTCTTCGACTTGTCATGGAACACTGGGTTCTCTAACAAGTTCACACAACTCTGGTTGTCACAATATATACAAGTAGCATCCAACTGGAGATCAAATAGGTCACATAGTAGCTTCCTCAGCCACACTGCCTCACAACTAGCTGAACAAGCTGCAACATACTCTGCTTCGGTTGTACTCAGTGCCACACATGATTGCTTCCTGCTAAACCAAGAGATCACACCTGATCCCATACTGAAGTAGCACCCTAAAGTGCTCTTCCTATCAATGGCACTACCTGCCCAATTTGAATCCACATAACCTTCCAGGTTAATCTTCCTATTTGCCTCATACTTGAGCCCATAATCAACTGTACCCTTCAGGTAACTCAGAATATGCTTTGCACCAATCAAGTGAACATGTCTCAGATCTGTCAGGAACTAGATCAATGTATTCACAGCAAAGCAAATATCTGGTCTCGTGTTCGTCAGGTACATCAAGTACCCAATCATCTGATGATACATCATAGCATCAACAGACTCGAATGAAGCATCACTCAATAGCTTCATGTTCGATGCCATAGGTGTGGTCATGGCCTTGTAGTCTATCATTCTGAACCTCTTCAGGATCTCTACTGCATACTTCCCTTGTCCCAGGGAGATTCCATCTGCATTTTTCCACACCTCCATGCCTAGAAAGTAATGCATCATACCCAAGTCCTTCATCTCGAACTCAGCAGCCAGATTCCTCTTTTTGTCTGCAATCAACCCATCTGCACCTGTTAAATACATGTTATCTACATACAGTAGGAGCATCATTGGGTTCCCTTCTTCAACCTTGTAGTAAAGGTTGGAATCTACTTTACTCTTGGTAAAGCCCAAGCTAGTCAGGAAGCTATCAATTCTACCGTACCATATCATGGGTACCTGTTTCAAACCGTACAGGACTTTCTTCAATTTGCACACATGAGTCTCCCTGTCATGACTTTCTACTACAACATTCAAGAAAGTAGTCTTGACATCCATATGGTGTACCTTCCATTTCATGACTATAGCCAGAGCTAGTATTGATCTGATGGAAGTGTATCTGGCTACAGGTGCAAAAGTCTCTTCATAATCTATTCCTTCTTTCTGGGAGAAGCCACGAGCCACAAATTTTGCTTTATATTTCTCTATGCTACCATCTGTAGCATTCTTGATCTTTTAGATCCATTTGGAAGTCACAATAGGCTTCCCTTCTAGTCTTGGGACAACATCCCAAACATCATTCTTCATGATTGACTGATACTCCTCGATCATAGCATCTTTCCATTCTTTCTTCTCTGCCGCTTCTTCATAGTTGGAAGGTTCTTTATCGATGATGTCACATAATAGGGCTACATATCCGGAGGAGGACCTAGTTCTCTTTCTTTTTCTGTGCATTTCTTCTGGAGCCCCATATCTTTCTGCACCTTTGATAGCCTCTCGTACCCATGCAGGTTTCCTCTTGTGAGGATTCTTCTCCTGAGGTGGATCTACTGGTTCTTGAGGTTCTTCTATTTCTCAATCTTCTTCCGAAGTTGCTTCATTCATAGTTGTATCTTGGATTCTAGGTACTTCTACTTCTTCAGGGTCTTCAACAGGTCTCTTTCTGGATTTGTTGCAAGTTGTGTCTTCATCAAATGTTACATCTCTGCTGATGTCGATCTTCTTGAACCTTGGGAAGTATATTATGTAAGCCTTTGAGCTTTTAGAGTATCCCACAAATATACTCTTCTTTCCTAAAGGATCTAACTTTGTCCTCTTTTCTTTTGGAATGTGTATGTACACTGTACAACCAAATATTCTGAGATGATTGTTTTCTAGTTTCTTTCCGGAAAAGACTTCTTCAAGTGTCTTGTTCTCGAGTACTCTATGTGGAGTACGGTTATGTACATACATAGCTGTTCTGGTAGCTTCTGCCCATAGATGCATATGAAGGTCTTGATCATGATGCATTTCCCTTGCTGCTTCCATGATGGTTCTGTTCTTTCTTTCCACAACCCCATTATGTTGTGGATTATATGGAGTGGTCAACTCCCTCTTAATCCTTGAATCTCTACATAATTCTTTGAATTCATTTGATGTGAATTCTCCGCCATTGTTTGATCGAAAGATCTTGATCTTCTTCTCTGTGTGTTTCTCAATCAAGGCTTTGAATTCCTTGAACTTGTTGAATACTTCATCCTTGTTCTTCATGAAGTATATCCATGTCATCCTAGAAAAATCATCAACGAAAGAAACGTAATATACATACCCGCTTATAGAACTGGATGACATTGGACTGCATACATCGGAGTGAATGATTTCCAAGATTCCTTTTTCCTTGCTCTTGCTGCTTGGAAATGTCTTCTTTGTGTTCTTCCCTTTCGCACATCCTTTGCATACACCTTCATGTTTTTCCTACATTTCTGGAAGACCTTCAACAACTTTGCTTGCGAGCCTTGTAGTGCACATGTGCAAGCCTTCTATGTCAAAGTTCATTTGGTTCTAGTGAGTTATGAACCAAAGCTTGTTCTGGTTGGCCCTTCAATTTGTATAGTCCTCCCTCTTACTCTCCAATTACTACTGCATCGTCAATAGTATTTCCTTTTGGCCACATGAGGACTTGGCCATCTATAAATGCAACTCTCATGCCTTTTGCATCTAATGTCGAGATGCCCTAGAGAGGAGAGTCATCCTAGCCTCCTTTTGTTGATAATATGTGGACGGAGATCCAAAAAGTAGGAATCCCTAGCTTCTGCAGCTGCACAACATCTTCTTCTCAGGTTAGCTCTGATACCATGTTAGATTTTTATCATTTAAGCTATATGATCTTAGGATCATATCTAAGAGAATAACAAGCACATCAATCAATCACAATAGACAATGAACAAAAATATTTTCCTCAGGGAAACCATAAAGGAGAAAAGCCCGCAACTTTCTCAAAGATAGAATAAGCACCAAAAGTAAAACCCAAAGATACAAATATGATCTCCCGACATCAATTGTCTCTCTCTCTCTCTTGTCTCGGCTTCTTCTCTCTCTCAGTTATGCGCTACAACTGAGTGTGAGTGTCTGTGTGATAAATAGAAAGACTCACTTTCTATTTATACTAGTTTCCAACTTGACATTAACTCACCAGGGCTGACTTCTCTAGGAGAGTCTAATAACCCTAGTGCCCCACAACTGTGGGGACTTTAACCCTTGAACAATAAGAAGGGTTACCCTCTGTGACTTTACATGACTTGATTACATTATTGATTCTCCCGAAAGGAACATCAGGGATTGACATGACTTGATTACATTACTGATACTCCCTATAGGAACATTGGGGTACAATACATGTGAATACATTCTGAAGTTACAAATACATCAACATTAAAGACTGAAAATTTTCTAACCACTTTTGATCAACGAAGATCCTCCTAGATCACGCCTCCCCACCAGGAAGCTTTTGGACCCCAAAATCCTTTTATTATTTAGAAGAAGAGTGAGGAAAATATATCCCCACTTGACCAGTATCCTTTATGTTTCCTAGCCCATTTTGGCTCCAAGCCTGAGTGCAAATTCCAACATCGATCCTCAACATGGCCCTTCTTTTCACAATGAGAACAAATAGGCCTTTCCTCATTCCTCTTCACGGTAGTGTTCCTACTAAATATTATAGGCATGTAGGGATAATAATGATTTATTGAGCAAAAAAAATGATTTTTTGAGAAGATATATGGCCTTATAATAAGGATAATGGGGGTAGGGATTGGAGTAAATAAATATATGTATAAGATTTACGGGAATAAACATTATTAACGGAGGAAACTCATGCATTAGACCTTATAGGAAACCTCTAGCCATCAAATATTAACAAGTATACCGTGAACCACAACATAAGAACTCCTAAGGGTATCCTTGGTGTCACACCCCAGTTTGACCCCGTTTGCATGATGTATATATTGTAATTAATCGTGGTGAGGAGCTAAAGGCAAAAGCCCCACCATCGATTTGGTTGTGTATGTTTCGGCAATAGGGGTAGTTGCCGATGGTATATCGTGCTAACAGACACATTATGGTATGGCATCATGTAAACACGCACATCAATTAAAAATAAACCACAACCAGCTACGACAGTGCAACGTTGAATGAAAAGGGCATGATTCCAAAGGATAAGGGTGTGGGGGATGTCAACCTTGGTCTTGGGGGGGAACCCATGTGTTGCCACCTTGTTTTGATTTGCCATCTTCCCTTGTCAACCTCTTTATTGTTTTTGTTGAGGTAGTTGGGGCAGTTAATGCTGAGTGGTGGTGGTTGTGGCAGGACTGTCTATCCTTGCCCATGTGCCCACTCTACCAGCAACCTCTCCTCTTCACCATCGCGTGGGGCAGGAGAAACGTTCACCTCCACTCCTCCACTCCTCCACGACTCTCTCCCTCCACTGCTAGGCGTTCTCGCCATTGTCTGTTCATCTCCCTCACGCCTGGTCCTCACCTTCACGATCATGGTCTGATCGTTCTCCCCATGGTCGGTTCTTCCTCATGCAGAGCGGAAGCCTGTTCATCCGTGCGCATAGGGGAGTTGTTCACGCTCACAAAGGGATGCGCAGGCGGAGGTCAGTTCGTTTTCCTCACGGGCTGATTTGTGGGTTCTGCGTTATTGTTGCTCACGTAGCAGGCTGGGAGTTGTTTGGCCACTATCGCCCACGATCGTTCCTATGGAGAGCCATCTCTTACGCTCAGGGACTGTGTTGTGGCCTGTGTAAGTCCTTTCTGCTGCTTAGTTGTCCTGGACGGACTGTTGTCTCTCCTCACGCTGTGATTTATGTTTGTTGAGTACATATGTTGTTACATTGGGGGTCTGGTGCAAGTTGCTCTCACGCACAGACTGTTTGGGGTCGTTTTCCCCTGTTGTGAGCCGTGCTCACTGATTATGTTTTGGGATTGTTGTCTTCCATGCGTTTTGTTGGCTGTTGATTGCCACACCCGTTGGCTGAGTCTTCCATGGTTATGCTGGGAGTTCTGTTTCTTATCCATTGTTGGGACTGTGTAAGTTGCCAACGTTTCCATTATGAGGTTGAGTTGCTGAAGTACCCTGGTTTGGGTTGTTGTTGAGTTGTTTTGGCCACGCTAGGGCCAAGAACAACTCTGAGTTGTCTTGTGGCTTGAGCCGTGTTCACCGTTGGGTTGGGGTTGTCAATCGGTTGTCTTGCTTTCTTCACAGGGCTGTGAAGGGATTGTGTTGTTGCGGTGTGCAGCGGTTGGTCTTCGGACTGTTGTGAGTGGAATGTGGAGGCTGGATATGCTTAAGAAGGCTGGTGTTGTGGCCACCAGCTTAGCATTAGCCTTTCCTAGTTCCTGGATGACCTGGTGAATCCCAACTATGTTGGCTTGGCTATGCTTGTGTATCCTTGGCTATGTGTAAGCCTGCATTGTCCCTTATTCCTTGAGGAATCATGCCCAGCTTGGGGGTGGCAGTGTTGCTGAGAGATTGATGAGCACGCTGGCCTATGGTTGGGTGGAACGTTGCAGCGACGTAGCTGGTTGCGGGGTAAATTCATCATCAAAAGATAAGTACTGCTGCTATTTCATCTCTGCAATTACAATGATGTCCAATGAATTATGATGAACATGTTAAATGTCAAAATGCATATGTTTGCTTCCGCTGTATATTGATGAATGATGCATCCTTGTATGATGGGTTAAGCATCTGGTTATGTATCCTTGTATGCATTATGATAAGTTTTTAATTCCAGCGTTGTTGTATTTGTTCATGTTCATGGGGGCTGTTTTCCCGTATGCATGTTGTGTGTTCGTCGCGTCCTCTTCGCCGGTATGAGGGTCGGGGACGTGACAGCGTGGTATCAGAGCTCATGTTGCAGCATGGGCTTGAAGGGACTACCAGGGTGTAGTGACAGAAGCAGAATTGCCTTCTGCCCAGCAGAGATCAGAATTGGATGACAGCAAAACTCCCAAAAATTGCCTAAGTGTTGAACAGTCGGAAGAGCTAGTGAGAAGCTCCTCCAAAATGTCGAAAGATGTAGTCGGAAGGCCATCCGACGAGGCACAGCAGCGGAAAATAATTTTTGAAAAATTTGTGTAACTGTTTGGGCCATCAGAAACATTTAGTGGTTCGGACTTCTGATGTAGCGGAAGGGCCAGTGGAAAAGACTTCCGCTGTAGCGGAAGAGTTAGACGAAAGCGCGCCCGACGGAGGATGTTAGGAGGGAAAATTTCAAAATTTTTTTTTCTAAGTGTTCGATGTCCATCGGAAGAAGTTAGTTGTTCGAGCGTCCACCGTTGCAGATGGAAAAGTGACTACGCGTCTGACGGGTAAGTTCTCCGACCGCCGATGCCATGAAGAAGTTTGAAAAATTTGGCTAAGTGTTGAAATCGTCGTCTATCGGAAGAAAATAGTTGTTCGTCCGTCCGTCGTTGCGGAAGTCAAAGTCCCTAGACTTCCGACGAGAAAGGACTTTCGATGCTGGTCAAAATAAGTTCACTGATCGAAAAGAGGTAGTAGTTCGAGTGTCCGCCGTTGCAGATGGAGAAACGACTAGGTGTCCGACGACAAAGACCTCCGACTACCGACGCCGCAAGAAATTAAGTCGAAATTTTTTCTAAGTATAGAATATCATCGGCCAATTGGAAGCAGAAAGTGGTTGAGCGCCCACCATTGCGGAAGCAAAAACCATTAGCCTGCCGATGAGGAAAGACTGCCACCGGAAGAAGATAGCGGTTCGAGCGTCCGCCATTGCGGAAGACAAAAGCACTAAGTCTTCCGACGAGAAAGACCATTGACGTCGAAAGTTCAAGATTTTTCTAAGTAAAGAGCGGCCATTGGAAGAAGTTCGTGTTTGATGTTCCGCCATTGCGGAAGTCAAAAGCGCTAGCCTTTTGATGTGAAGAGACCGCTGATGCCGATCGGGTCATGCCACAGTAGATTTGGACGTCGATCGAAAGGAGATAGAGGATGACGAGCCGTTGTTGCGGCTGTTGAGGGAACTTCCTCACCGACGAAAAGAAGAAAGCGGAGCCGATCAAGCAGCGAAGAAAGAAGAAAAGGGAAAATTTTGAAAAATCGACTAAGTATGGAACCGTCGACAAGATTTAGCTGTTTGGGTAGCCGATGCGGAAGCAAGAATCAGAAGAAAATAGAAGATGAAGTTGCCGATGCAACGAAAGAAGAGAAGCTTCGGAGGGAATTAGTGGAAGTCGGAGCCGCAGTTTCGGCAGAGATCTTCCAAAGATTGCCGAAACGTCGGAAGGGGATAGTTGATTAAGCATCTGATGTGGCGACAAGAAGAAGGAGAAAAATTTGAAAATTTTTCTAAGTATAGAAAACGTCGGAGAAAATTAGAGGATCGGTCCGCCGATTCGTCGGAAGCCATAGCAAGATCGGCCAGACACGTCGGAAAAATTTAGTTGATTGGACTGCCGATGAAGTCGGATGAAAGATGAAGATCAGACTGTCGGAGTGTCGGAAGCTTAGAGAACTATCTGTCTGACGGGTTAGAGGATCCGATTTCCGATGAACAGCGGAGAAGCTAGTGGTTTGGGGATCTGAAACGGCGGAAGATGTTAGCTGTTTAGGGATCCGAAACGTCGGATTGATAGAGGAAATGAGATCTGATTCTGCATAAGGAAATGTTGAGTTTTCCAAGTGGGATTCTTCAGCAGATTTTGACTATTTTTCAGCAAGATTTTTCAGCTGTCTTTCAGTGGAGTTACAGGTGGCTGAAGTTGGCACCCAAAACCAAAATACAGTGGTGTGTAAAATGCCTAGATTTGGTGAAAATCTTCATTTCTAGAAGTGGTGTAGTTTCCACACCCGGGGTCGGAATGAAGCATGTGGATAGGCGTTGGAAAGCTTATCCAGTAGGGAACAAGGGTAAGTCACCAGGATCTGAGCATGGAGCAGCAAAGTGCTAATGACGGTCGCTGTTATCAAAAGAAAAAATCTAGACAATTGCATGCCTAGAGGTAGCAAGGACTATGAAGGCTAACCAACTATTGTGTGGAAGAGGAATTCCATGCAAGGATGAGGGAATTGAAAATGGAAGTTTTCCTTAACACCATGTCTTGCTAACTATGTTACATTTCCTAAGTTTTATAGCTGAAATGTAGGAGGATATGTTTTGCATGCATAGAATATTGGGAATTATATATTATAATAAACCACTAATGATAATCATTGCTTTGATGTTGGAATTAGTGGCAAAAACCAACGATGACATGGACCGGATGAATATGTTGCTGATGCTGACAATTGTGACCAACAGCCCTATGAAGAAAGGGATAAGGCAACAAGTCCATAACAAAAGTTGGTGAGCAAATTCTGCAATCTCCTGCAAGGACCAAGGGTGTAAGTAGAACCCATGCAGGTAATAGTTTTCTTATTACAAATTCCATGAAGTGGCAAAGGTAAGAGGCCTCGTACCATGTGGATATTTGAATATAGAAAGGTGTCATTCCTGTATATATTGATCGAGCTTAGTAGCCCAAGGAAAGTAAGTAAAGGTGCAAATGTTATGATTTATTGCATGAATTGATTGAGATGAGTGCATGTGATATTATGGATGACTAATGAACTGAAATGATGAATTGATGACAATTTAGGAACCATTTCAAAGGTTGTTATGAATGCAGGATAGTCATGATCAATTGGCTGCCAGAAATGCTCTATGGAAGAGCAAGGTGGTACAAATGATACACTTGTGAAGTAAGGCGTATCTAAACCTTTCATTTAATTGCATGAATGATGTGACTATACCTTGCAAATGGTAGTATGATGATGATTGTGTGAAGCAAATGAGTTTTGGTATACATTGATGTGACTAACAGCTAGAAGTATTTGAATTTTATAAATTCTGAAAATGCTTCCGTGATGGTTGTAGCAACGAAAAGGTTATATGCATCCAGACTTACCAAGTGTTTGGTTGATTGAAGCTCATGTTTCAGGTAGATTACTTCGAGAATGGAAGTTAAAGGTAAGACCCTAACCAATGCCAGAATCTACCATGTATGAGAAAAGTATCATGGTTGTAAAAATAGTTGGTATGCATAATAGGTCATTAAATTTGAATTGTGAATTTCGGATTTAAGGAATTGCTGACAACTACTAGTCACTACTGGTTTGCATAAGATTTTGTTTGGTTGATTGAAGCTCAGGTTTCAGGAATATTATTTTGAGCATGGCAGTGAGAGGTAAGACCCTGACCAATGCCAGAATCTACCATGTGAAAGAGCCAAACTTTGTGAGAATAGTCCTCATGCATAATGGGTTATTAAATTTGAATTGTGAATTTCGGATTTAAGAAATTGTTGACGACTACTAATCACTGTTGGATTGTATAAGATTGTGTCAGGAGGACGCATGGTAAGTGGGTATTCATGTTATGTTAGTAAGCATAAAATTATAATGGGCATAGTAGTGCTGCTTATAAGAAACCCACAATTGAGAAAATTAATTTTTGTAGTAGACAGAGTTGCAAATTCCTATTGAATTTGATTACTAATGTCATTGTTTGGTTATGGAACAATTAATTTGGATTGTATTACCAGATAGTGATTGACTGTTTGGCTATTTGATGAATGTGTCAGGGATACACACTGCAGGAAGATCATGTGTGATGTCCTGCAGAAGCCAAACTTCATGGGAAGGTTTTCCCTTGGAAATGGGTTTCGGGTGAAACGCCATTGGACATTTTGAAAATGTCTCATCTGCGCTGCATGTTTGGTAGTAACATGAGTGAGATGGTATAAATTATGTCGGTAAGACATGTGTGGATGTGAAATGTGAAAAGGAGTTGGGAAGGAAAACCGAGAGACTGTTAACTCAGAGAAGGAGCCCCATTCCTCCTTAACAAAGGCATATTGCGTTGGCAAATGGATAAGTGTTCTGTGACCCTTGCTAAGAATATGCATGTTTAATTATTAAAATCCCATATACAGAACATGTTCTAAATTTATTTCCATGATGACCGATTGCTTGAGTATGAATAGGGCCTACATGGCACACACCGGGAAAGGGTGCACACTTTTTCGATGTTGAGTCATGAAAAGGGTTTTCAATATTGATTACACCCTAGGGAGTGGGCGCACTCCTGGTGTCTCAATACTTGATAGCGAATGATGAGAAATGTGATTACAGTTTTAGAGAAATAACACTGATGAGTTTGCTTGTATTGCTTGTATTGCTTGTGTTGACAGGCTAAATAGATGTAGTTGGGTGTTGCACCCAAAAGGTAAAGGTAAAAGGTAAATGGTTGTTGTGAGGGGTTGCGGAGTAAGGGTTATTGTGATATAAGTGTGTGCTGGTATAAGTGTATGTTGGGCTGTGATATGACTGAGGATCCATAGTAGATCCTAGACCTGGAAATGGTCATGGTAAAGTTCCAAGCCCAGTCAACATGTGGATGCGCTGTCTGGACATGAATTATTTGATGAATTGGCTTGACTGTGCCTGATATATATATAAAAGGATGTTGTGGAGAAGCCTGCGTGTTGACCTAACATCCAAGTCCATAGGTGATCCCAAGGCTTGCAAAGCGAAGCAGGATCCTGTGGACGAACGAGGAAATGCAGAATACAGATAAGTATTGGATTATTTTGTTTATGAATATACCTGTGTATGTGATTTGGTTATAATGTTTTAAGCCCTTGTTTTAGAGATAAAACTGATGTGAATAAAATAAACATGTGAACCTATTCAATGTTTGGATATAGGTATCGCTGGAAGCGAGGACTATGAGAGCATCCTAGGGGTGCATGTGGACATGTGACTGTCCTAGAAAGCTCGGATTGAGCGGTAATGAAAAAGGTGCTAGTGAGACCGTGAGGTTCCTAGCAGTTGAGACAAACCATGTGGAGAGACTCCATGGTTTAGAGGTCTGGAATAGACCGAAGACACTAAGTGTCATGACCAAGAAGGATTGGTCCAGCATTCACGGTGAAGTGAAAGAGGCTGAGAGCATGAAAAGCCACCGCAGTGGTGTGGGTTCCAGGATGGAACAAAACAAAGAGGGAAAAACTCTTGCTGTTCTCTCTTTCCTTTTGATTATATATATATATTTATGCATTGTGAAAAACAAAAGATTGTTGAATGCATGTATGGCTGAAAATGGAATGTGTGTATTTGCTTAAAGTAAATTGTGAATGCTAGAATAGTTAATCCCCTGCCCAAGAATGGACATGAATGAGCTCGTGTGTCTGTTGGGAAGGCATGAAAAATATGAAAGTCTCCCTGACGAGACTTGGACTGTCATGCCAATTGGGTAATTAACTGACTGATTTTAATGTCTATATTATGCTTGGTCTGACAGAATTTCAATGGCGCATTTCACAGGTGAGAAAAGTGAAACCAGGTGGTGCACATTGATCATGGCAGAAGATCAAAAGTTGTTGGACTTAGCTGGAAGTCTTCTTCAAGTGATTGCCAAGACCCAAGAGAATCTCGGGGAGATGCTCAAGATACAGAAAAGGCAGAGTGAAATGAACCACCAGATTTTGCAAGACTCTATTGGTTTGCAAAGGGAGGTGAAAAGCATTATAGGAGCAATCGACAAAGGAAAGGAGGGTGGATCAGCGATGGGACATTCGTCCAAGCGACCCATTGGGAAATGGTCCAGGCATGAAGACTCAAAGGAAATTGAGCAGATAAAGATGAAGCATCCAGTGAAATGCTGGGAATGCGGAGGGCATCATTTACGCCGGGACTGCCCAATGAGGGAACATGATGAGGGCAATAGCCGCAAAGTTCCTAGACTTAGGGGTAAGCTGGAAGCTGAGAACCAGCAGGACAAGTCCGTGGAAGCCGAGAGGCTTGGTCTTGATTGTTCAAAGTAAATGATTGAGCGTGCGACAGATCTGTAAGATTTTGAAATTTTGATGTGCAATTGTATATGTACTGTATATGTATTCCTATGTATCAAAACACCGAGGACGGTGTTATTCCAAGGGGGAGGGGAATGTCACACCCCGGTTTTGACCCCGTTTGCATGATGTATATATTTTAATTAATCGTGGTGAGGAGCTAAAGGCAAAAGCCCCACCATCGATTTGGTTGTGTATGTTTCGGCAATAGGGGTAGTTGCCAATGGTATATCGTGCTAACAGGCAGATTATGGTATGGCATCATGTAAACACACACATCAATTAAAAATAAACCACAACCAGCTATGGCAATGCAACGTTGAATGAAAAGGGCATGATTCCAAAGGATAAGGGTGTGGGGGATGTCAACCTTGGTCTTGGGGGGGGACCCCATGTGTTGCCACCTTGTTTTGATTTGCCATCTTCCCTTGTCAACCTCTTTATTGTTTTTGTTGAGGTAGTTGGGGAAGTTAATGCTGAGTGGTGGTGGTTGTGGCAGGACTGTCCATCCTTGCCCACGTGCCCACTCCACCAGCAGCCTCTCCTCTTCACCGTCGTATGGGGCAGAACAAACGTTCACCTCCACTCCTCCACTCCTCCACAACTCTCTCCCTCCACTGCTAGGTGTTCTTGCAGTTGTCTGTTCATCTCCCTAACACCTGGTCCTCACCTTCACGATCATGGTCTGATCGTTCTCCCCATGGTCGGTTCTTCCTCACGTAGAGCGGAAGCCTGTTCATCCGCGCGCATAGGGGAGTTATTCACGCTCACAAAGGGACGCGCAGGCGGAGGTCAGTTCGTTTTCCTCACGGGTTGATTTGTGGGTTCTGCGTTATTGTTGCTCATGTAGCAGGCTGGGAGTTGTTTGGCCACTATCGCCCACGATCTTTCCTATGGAGAGCCATCTCTTACGCTCAGGGACTGTGTTGCGGCCTGTGTAAGTCCTTTCCGCTGCTTAGTTGTCATGGAGGAACTGATGTCTCTCCTCACGCTGTGATTTATGTTTGTTGAGTACATATGTTGTTACATTGGGGGTCTGGTGCAAGTTGCTCTCACGCATAGACTGTTTGGGGTTGTTTTCCCCTGTTGTGAGCCATGCTCACTGATTATGTTTTGGGATTGTTGTCTTCCACGCGTTTTGTGGGTTGTTGATTGCCACACCCGTTGGCTGAGTCTTCCATGGTTATGCTGGGAGTTCTGTTTCTTATCCATTGTTGGGACTGTGTAAGTTGCCAACGTTTCCATTATGAGGTTGAGTTGCTGAAGTACCCTGGTTTGGGTTGTTGTTGAGTTGTTTTGGCCACGCTAGGGCCAAGAACAACTCTGAGTTGTCTTGTGTATTGAGCCGTGTTCATCGTTGGGTTGGGTTGTCAACCAGTTGTCTTGATTTCTTCACAGGGCTGTGAAGGGATTGTGTTGCTGCGGTGTGCAACGATTGGTCTTCGAACTATTGTGAGTGGAATGTGGAGGCTGGATATGCTTAAGAAGGCTGGTGTTGTTGCCACCAGCTTAGCATTAGCCTTTCCTAGTTCCTGGATGACCTGGTGAATCCCAACTGTGTTGGCTTGGCTATGCTTGTGTAACCTTGGCTATGTGTAAGCCTGCATTGTCCCTTATTCCTTGAGGAATCATGCCTAGCTCGAGGGTGGCAGTGTTGCTAAGAGATTGATGAGCATGCTGGCCTATGGTTGGGTGGAACGTTGCAGTGACGTAGCTGGTTGTGGGGTAAATTCATCATCAAAAGATAAGTACTGTTGCTATTTCATCTCTGCAATTACAATGATGTCCAATGAATTATGATGAACATGTTAAATGTCGAAATGTATATGTTTGCTTCCGTTGTATATTGATGAATGATGCATGCTTGTATGATGGGTTATGCATCTGGTTATGTATCCTTGTATGCATTATGATAAGTTTTTAATTCCAGCGTTGTTGTATTTGTTCATGTTCATGGGGGCTGTTTGCCCGTATGCATGTTGTGTGTTCGTCGCGTCCTCTTCGCTGGTATGAGGGTCGGGGACGTGACACTTGGCCTAATATTTCAGGTATTAATGTAACTAAGAGGTTTTAAGCACTATATATGGGTGTTCAGGCCTTTAACATATTTGAGAGAGAAAACCTAGGCCTTAGTCCCAAATAAATATTTTGTGCATCTTAGGGCAAATACAATAACTTGAACCACTCCACATGACCTATTAGGGGTATTCTTTACCTTTGAGTGAGGAAAGCAACACCATTATGTTGTTTTTGCTAGTATATATGGGTCTTAGGTTTTTGTATAATATCATAGGAGGAAACATGGGGCTTAGATTCAAAGGGAGTCTTTGAAACACACCCATGAACTCCCAACACTATCATTGACATCTGAATGTTCATATAAGTGAAACTAGGTATGAGAGCCTTGGAGAACATAGTCATGGAAGAAATCACATGCTTAGGCCCTAAATGAAGGTTTTAGGCATCTCGTCCTAAGAGTGATTACTCAATTATCACATAAAAGATCATGCATTGTATAGGATATCATTAATCTTAAAGTGGGATGTGGGTGGTAACATGGTTTTGTGCACTAGGGACAGGTCTTAGAAAATGGTTAGGGAATAAATTAAAAGAAGTGTAACCTAACATAATATTATTGAGGTAATGGGAAATGATCAAGGACATGAACCATACACACACCCTTTAAAGTTGATATTTTTCATAAAATTCGGATATGGGCACAATCAATACTTTTTTCATAGTGGGATAGATTTCAATGCCTTAACAAGAGTCATAGAAGAAAATCATGAGCCTTATGTAGGTGTCCCAAGGCCCTGGTAATGATATTACAATGAATAAGACCATGAATTTATCCCTAAAGAAACCATTAAGGCATCTAGATCTGTTGAGCAACAAGTATCTAGGTTTATGGCCTTGGACATGGTCAATGGAAGAGACCTAAATCTTAATCCCTAAACAAATATTCTAGCCATCCATGGCTAAGAAGGTTTCCTTCACCAACCACACATAGCCTCTCAAGACTATCATTAGCCTATTATTGAGGATGGTGGTGTCATTAAGTGATTTTGAGTAGTATGTAAATGTCTCAAGGCCCTGGGAGTGATATTCTAGGGAAGAACACCATGATGTTCTTAGGGAAGAACACCATGATGTTCTTAGGGCCTTGGTAATGATTATCTAGATAACAATACCATGCCTTCGGCCTTAAATAAACCATTGAGGCATCTAGATCTATGAACAATGTCTCAAAGAAACACTTATTAGATTTCATGGGTATCCATGGATATTTGTATCTAAGTCTTGTGGCCTTGAGGACTTGTACATGGACCCCTTTTTGTTTTCAATCAAACTAATCTTGTCCTAGATCACAGAGTATTGAAAGGTATCTCTAATGTGTAAATTTGTAAACCTAAAAACAAATAAGACATAAATAAACAATTACTCTTTTATGGAAGACTAACACCTAGTAAATTAGTTTTATTTTACCTTCTATATTGTAGAAAAGAGTCATCCAAACCCCAAAACTTTAAATATCATTGGAAGACATTCCGAGAACACAATCTTCAATGCAAGTGTAATATATGACTGCCAATGTACTATCAGTTTTCCTGTATAAGAACTTGAGATTGCAAAGGCATTTACTCCTCATCATGCTTTCTCTTCCATTGAGAAGCTCTCCAAACAAGATTTTGGACTTTGATTTCCCACAGATAGTATTGGCCCCGACGTGATTACCTCCACATTTCAACCTTTTAAAGTGGCGGTCATACCATTTCTTCAATAGATCCTACGAGCAAACATTTACAAACCTCCTTGCCTCTATTAACTCCTCGCAGCTATTTCGACACTACTTCAAGAATTAGATATTTCCCTCAACTTCATATATATACATAAAAGGAACTATGTTGAATATTCAAAGTAAATTTTGGATAATAATTAAACAAAAAGAGAACAACCCCACTTGTAAAGGACAAGAGTATGATAAGCCTTAAATGAGAGTGAAACTAACTATGGTGCCATGCATTCTCTTCATGATATATGGCCCAAATTTAAAACTTAATTTATACATTGAAAATCATTGTCGTAAAACTTTTTAAGGGATGTCAAAATGACATAATCCAAAATTTAGTTGTATTTTTCATATTAAATCTTAATAGTGGGGTATACTGAATCCAATTCATAGTGGCCATTAGAGCATTTTTTTGTCTTCCATGCATCACTAAAAGCCAATCTTTTCTTTAATGGTGGTGATCACTTTTATGTTTAATTGCATCTAAGAGGTGCATTCTACAACCCTGTAGGGAAGAGATGTGTAACTCTTTTTGAGCTCATCTTAGAGTTGACATGTGTCCTTTATAAAAAATAATAAAATATTATTAAAAATAACTTAAATTATTTAGAATTGCATATATATAAAACAACATAAATTAGATAAACTAAAACCATAAACATTGGATTACACATTTCTTCAACATTTACATTCTAAAAAAAAGTTTGCATGTTGACAGATTGAATCCCTCTCGATGCTTGGTAAATCCCCTTTAGATAGATCTAAACTAGCTTTAATCATTGGCATAGTTCTCCCACAACATATATCCCATGCTTTTATTCTATGCAAACGGTTAAAATTTTATCCTAATTTCTTTGTTGATCCATAGTGGATGCTCCTGCATCAGATATGCAGGTGAACCAATCTGCTTCCAATAGCCAAGCGCCCCTCGTATGTGGGGTTAGACACGGAACCAAGCATTCACATCTCCATACACTACGATTGACATTCTAAGTCATAACACCCTCTAAGATTTAGCTCCCAAAGTTGTGTATATAGTTATATTTAATGTTGTTTGTTCTCCTGTGGCATGTTGTTTATGCTAGTAAAGATACAAAACACTGCCAAAAATTATATGTGGTGGTTGCTTCCAAATACGAAGTGACATGCTAAAAAGTTGTTTGCTTTGTTATTGCTTGCGCCCGTTTGGGAACGAGAAATCTAGCTAACTGGATGGGTCAAGAATGAATAATATATTTACTATTGATCTTTTGTTCTTTGTGAATGGAACTGTAAGGATGTCTGCAACTTTTTTTCATTGCTAAAATTCAGAGATGGCGAGCTCTTGCTCTAGCCTGTTCATTTTTTTTTAATGGTGTTGGAAATCTTGAGTGGAAGAGAAAGCCTTCTTGTTCACGTGAATAGTAAGTAGTTTACCACACAAAATTCACAAATAAGATTTGTATTTTATTTGTAGCAAAACCAGATTTTTGTTAAAGTTACTTAACACTATTTATTGAATTAACCAACATTTGTATAAGGTATGCAATTCCATTGATTATTGGATGTAGTTGGGTGGTTGGGAGGAATGATTGTTACTCTCCCTACCCAGGTTCAATTCTTGTAAGGTACATGATGCTCTTGTTGAGCCCCTGTATATTAACTATGACATAGTTTGATTAGACATGTAATTCTGGCCATACCTTGATTCTTCAAAATAGCAGGTGTTGACATATTTCCAATTGAAAAGATATGCAATTTCATACTAATCATTAATGCGGTGTATTAGTTTGAACCATAAGACCTTAAGTCTTTGACTTTCCAAGAAATCACAACCGTTCCTTGTCTCCCATCCAATGGCTTTGTTTAGTAGTGGAAAGCATGGAGATTCAACACACATAGAATTCCATCAACTTGATCAAGCCTGCCTTCATCAGTGAGCATTGGAAACATAGAAATAATATCATTGTAGTCTCTCACGAACTTGAAGAGGTTGTCACTTGCTCACAGCCTTCCGAACTATCACAGTGTCTTCATCGATAGTGCAGAGATCAAACGACCTCAAGAGAAAATACGGTCTGTTGATGTATTTCTAATTCTGGTTTCTTTCTTTAGTGATTAACAATAAGTCCACATAGTCCAATTTATGGCTCTTTATACCATCCAAATCGAGTTGGCCCTCTAAACATATATTTTTCAGCTATCAAACTTACTATTATTCGCAAGAATGTAGAGAACTCCTGGTGATATAAATATCAATATCAGCTCAAGTTATTTCTAGCAATTCCCATTTCATGAATTTAGACACCCAACCGTACACATATTTGTATTCCAACAAAAGGATCAACAATTCATGGTTGTTTAGCACTAAAGATGAAATTTTTTTCTGAATAATACATAGAGAGAAACCCTTTGTCCTTTTTTGTTCCATCAACAACCACGACCTCAACTACAAGTTACAATATATATTAAAAAATTACAATGTATCTAGATCCATGCAATCACGATCTGTCAGCAAACTGGAGAAATCCTTGTTCTAATATTATACAAAAGCCCTCATTCTAACTCTTAAGAGATTAGAGAGATTAGTTTGGAAACAATATCCATTATTGACATACACACCCATCACTATTTCTAAGAAAACTAATTCCTCCTGGACATGATTAATCACTAGATGAATATACTATCCTAAGAAAACTAATTCCTCCTGGACATGATTCATCACTAGATGAATATACTATCCTAAGAATTTGAGCAGGAGTGTGAGCATATGCAACATGGTATTTATCACCTGCAAGGATGTTTCCTTTGACCTTTACCTCTGCTACCATGGCCAACATAACAAATAGTCCTCCATCTGTAATTCCGGCGTATCGCCACTTTTTCAAGCACTCTTTGATTTGATACAACAGCCCACGTATCAATGCGTCCTACCCAGATTCCACTCCTAGAATCCCTACTACTAAGTTTATACACACAAACACAATACAATGAGCCGTTCATAACTCAATGGCAAAACAAACATACCAATAATTTACCCTCTTAGCAGTGGGCGACTGCAGTTGACGATTAGCTCCCTCATAGCCTGTAAGTCTCACATGTTATCTCAGTCTTCCATAAACATAAGTTACATATTGTGGAAGCTAATTTAATTTCCTACCTTTCATCTTTTTGACACAATTTTCTAATAAGTTTTTCAGGTGCCTCTAACAATTCCTCATAGTTAATAGATTGTTATTTCTCAGAATTTCCTTTGCTGCTCCAATTTCATCTTGCCTACACCAACCCATACTATGAGTGCTACTGCATATCCCTGCCAATGAAAGAATACTATCGTCAAAGAGAGTGCATAGAAAAATTCATTGAAGGGGACTACACACTACAATGTTAAACCTAAGTAACCTAAAAATGCATCGAATAAGAATCGAGAAAGATATGTTCATTATCCAATTATTGTAACTGCATAAGGCATTCTAATGATGAATTTTGAAAGCTATCTCTTAATAAATTCCAAAATTCTCAGTCATCTAATGCAAGCTCCACATATAGGAGGTTGTGACCATAGTGTTTGATACCGATAGTTAAAAGATTTTTTCTCTAAATTCGTAGTAAACAGTGGCACATTGTGAGATCTATTATCTGGCATGACCTCTTAGGATCAACTACGTACATGTTTAGTATAAGAGAAAGGTAAAGTTTGCTTCTCAAAATAATATGTTGATGAAGTAAAGATCAATGTTGTCCAATTAGATGTGTGTGGAACTATATTTTCTAATCCATACCTGTGTGAATGGTATGAAATATACATAATTATTTTGAAATAGTGCCTACTTGTTAAGGACGGATTAACCTTCTAACTAATGTCAGGAAGGCTCTATTGTCCCCTTCACTTTTTTTGAAAGTTACATTTGAGATCAATTCTCTAGTGTGAACCTGAAGTTGAGCAACTTATTTTTCCTATTTTGATGCCAAGATAGATACATGGTCAAACAAAAAACAAAAGAGTGGAGGATGAAGTAGTTAGTGCGATCTAACAGATGGAATCTATATAGTTTTGAGGCGAAAAAGATAGAAAATTAAAAATAGTTGGAAGATGTCACGAAGTAGTAATTAGTAGAGGGAAAACTTAATGCCACTACTTCAATAACTAATGGATTAATGTTTTAAATCAATCTTCCCTAAGGAGGATTTGTATCTATCTAAAAAAAATTGTATAAAAAGGTTGAGCATTCACCATTAGTTATTGATTGTTGATGTTTAGGTTCCTAGGCACATGTTTTCTTTGAGATAGTTGGTTGTATGTTATGCCTTTGAGATTAGGTCATTTATTTGGAACAACATCAAAGAATGTGCTCATAATTCAATGCAATGGTCTTTATTTTAATTCAATCATATTTCATGGTAACTATATGTGCATTTTCATGATGTGTTGCATTGTATTAGAATACATGATGTGGATCAAATGGTGGTTGTGATTGTTAGTAGAATAGTTTTCATTTCACATTTACTTTTTTTTTAATGATCATCTTGTATAGTCCCAAGTATTTAAAATTCATCGCACTTGAGAGTTTCCCTATAATAAGGAATTCATATATTTGTGCTAGAATACAATGTCTTAATTGGAACCCTCATGAATGCTAGTATGGAATTTGAGCCTTTGTTTCAAACACCTAACCATTCCGAGTGTGGTACACTGACAATATGAGGGATCAACATAAAAAGACATATTTATAAGATTAATCTTATGGGAAGTTCAATGTTTACCTCATTTAACCCCAAGGTTAGATCAAGTGGTCATGAGCGCCTAAAGTAGGTGAGACCTAAGGGGTTGGATTCCCTTGATAAGAGTTAGGTTAGGTAATCACGACATATCATCCATGAACCATGGGGAATACTTAAAATGTAATTAGATTTATTATTGCGTAGTCTAAAAAATCTACGATTTGGGTCGAAATATACATTTTTTTGACATGATTTTGATAAAAAGCTGATAGGAACTTTTAAAAATCCAGGTTACAACTGCCAAGTTCTAGAATTTTGAGTGTCCTAGGGGTTTTAGAGGGTGTTGAATCCGGTTATACCATCAAAATTGCGATTAAAACACAAGGGGTGACTTCGTTTATACAAGGGGTGACTGATAAGATCGCTAGAATTCTCAACAAGAACAACATCACGACTTCGTTTAAAACCCTAGAGACCATTAAGAAAAGAATGAGATCCATTAAAGATCTAGTTGATCATACACAATTCAGAGGGGTTTATAAGATCCCTTGCTTGTGCAAGATCAGCTATATAAGTGAGACGGGATGTTCTTTCCACACACGGCTAAAAGAACACGGGGCGGACATTAGAAAAGAACGTATCCGTTCATCATCCCTTGCGGAACATGTAGCCAAAACCAAACATCACATTTGCCTGGAAGACACCATTATCCTTGCAAAAGAAGACCACTACTTTAAAAGAAAATTTAGAGAGGCCTTAGAGATTACCAAACTCCCATACAACCTAAACAGGGATGGTGGCCTCGAGGTGAGCACTAGTTGGCTTCCATCTATTCTCAATCGGAAAGGCCACTCTATCCCTTAACCGTGTTCCTTCTGCCCCCTTTTCCTCTTTCAAGCCCCTTCCCCCCCCTTTTTTCCTGTGTCCTCCTTCCTTGTCCTTAAATAAAACCTTAATTTAAAATACCCTAAAATTTAATATTAAATTTGAAAGGTCATTTTATAATCACTTTAAAAACATTAGAGTTTTAAATTAATTTAAATTCAACCTTTTAACCTTTAAAATTCCTTTTAATTCTTTAGAAATTTTAAATAAATCTAAAAGATTCTCCCTAGGTTTAGACATATTTATAGGCATCAAAATTAAAATAAAATATGTTATTAATAATAATAAATTTAATGACTTTAGGATTTAAAATTTATTATCACGTTTGAAAATTTGTTATTAGTAATATTAAATTTAAAAACTTTTAGGTTTTAAATTTATTATTAAGTTTTTAAAATTTAATAAATCCTTTTATTAAGCTATAAGAACACCTTTCAATGGAAATTTAATTATAATTAAAATTCACTAATATATTTAATAACTTTAGGTTTTTTTAAATTATTATGAAGGTTTTTAAAGTTGTTACTAATAATAATAAATTTAGAAACTTTAACGTCTTTAAATTTATTATTAAGGTCATTAATAATAATAATTTAAACTTTAGGGTTTTAAAGGGTTTTTCCAACCTTTAAAATCCTATAATTAAGCTATTAGATCACCTTGCAATAAAATTTAGTTATAATTAATATTAAAACTCATTAATAATAACAAATTTAATAACTTTAGGGTTTTTTGAATTTATTATTAGGTTTTAAAAATTGGTTATTAATAATAATAAATTTAAAAACTTTAAGTTTTTAGGTTTATTACTAATGCTTTTAAAATTGTTATTAATGATAATAAATTTTTGACTTTAGGGTTTTAAACTTTTGGGCATTAAGTAGTTTTTTAAAAATCAATTCAAAAACTTTAGGGCTAAAAATGATTAAAATCTCCTTAATAAAACAATTTTTCATATTGCCTCAATTTAGCCATTGTAAAGATTTAATAATATAAACAATTCTTTTTCTGAATAATAGATTTAGAGAATAATTTTTCCGCACAAGTTGTAATCAAATTAAAATTTAAAAATTAAAAATTTTCCGACCTAGCATACCCTAGTCTCTGCGGCCGACCTTAGACTTTCTAACCGGTTCCAGTATTTAACATTGGTTCTCACTCTCTCCACATTCGACTTTGTCCTGATGATGGATCCTGATATGGATTCGAAACGTCGACTTGGTCATTTCGATACTGTGGTTTCTCCGATTACACCTACAATAACCTTTCACCACAGAAATTTGGCAACAGAGTTTTTTAAGTTTCAGATTTTTATCTAGGTCAAGTCTATGTGTCATACCTATATCATATCCATGTATATTTTACCTAAGACTTAAATTAGAAAGTTATTCCTTTTGAAGTGGATATGAGATCCACTTTTTTGGGCTAATGTATCGTTTAAAAGGGATTGTTTATGTAAAGAAAGGGGTTGTTGTTAGAACAAAAACTAGTACTACTTCACTGGTTTTGTACTTTACATAATTTTCTTGGGGAAATACAAATCGGATTGTCTTCATTGATTAATTCTCTTGTGGTATGGTTTGAATATTCATTTCTTTCATTAGCAATCTATATTGAATTCACTGTGCTTTTGCATTGCTTTAAAATGTTTCATTATTTGTAGATTGAATGGAAAGGTATAACTATGTATTTCTTGTTTTGCAGATCAAATGACGGAGTTGGATTGTTTATTGCCTATATCCATTGGACTATCTTCAATATTTCCCTTGTCAACAAAATATTGTTGTCTATTGTTCCACCCATCATTTTTCATTCCCAATAATTTGACATAACCTTTTTGAGCATGCTTGTGAAGTCATAATTTTCCAATTGAAAACCCTATTGAAAACCTCGTTTGATACTCAACCTTAGGCCAACTAGAATCTATACATCAACATCAAATAAACATCAAATCAATCCTTAAACCATTTATTTTCCAAGTTCCCTAGATTTGTCCTTTAGCACTCAAGGTGCATACTTTAGGGATAATAGTCAGTTTATTAATTTTTTTGCATGTCACCATTGAAAAATTCAATGGTGACATTTAATTTTGTGCACATCACCATTACAAAAATTAACAGTGATGCTTAATTTTGTTATTGTCACTATTGAAAAATTCAATGGTGACATTTAATTTTGTGCACATCACCATTGCAGAAATTAATGGTGTTGTTTAATTTCATGAATGTCACCATTAATGAAACTTCGACGACTATGATTAAAGGATCATAATTTTTTTTTATTATAAATTGAATAGAAGTGGTGACGGTCCTTTATCATGCATCGCCAATGAGGTTATGATGACAATCATTAAAGATAGGTCATTGTTGTTTTTTGGCATTGGTGACGATCACTGACCATCAGTAATAATTATTATTGGTGACAGACCTAACACGTCTCCATATATCCTTTATTTTTGGTTACGTTTCCTTTGGCGACGTTCAATTTTTGGAGACAGAGGCTGTTTTGACTGTCTCCACTGAGGTTATAGTGATGGTCATTAAAGATATGTCACTATTTTCTTTTGGAATTGGCGACATTCATTGACCATCACTAATTATCATTATTGGTGACGGACCTAACACAACTCCACATCTCCTTTACTTTTGGCTACATTTCCTTTGGTGACGTTTAGTTTTTTGGGATGAAATCCCTTTTGACTTTCACCAATGAGGTTATGGTGACATTTTTCTCCCGTCACTGTAGGCCTTGTTTCTTGTAGTGTTATCTCCTATCCCTTGTATTCAACCCTCATTCTCTCATTCTTGCATGCATATCTACACTGCACAAAGCTCTCCATTGTTATTCCAAACCACTACCAGACTATGTATAACCCAGGAAATTCGAATTTAGGGACAAAGATGGATATCTGGAAGAGAAATTAATGGTTATAGGTGATCATATATGTTGGGAAATCTAGTAACCTTTACCCATGGATTTTTTTTCCTCATAGATGTTTGAGAATCCACAGATTGAGGCTATAGGTGGTTCTCCAACAATATTCACAAGGTTGGCCTCCTTCTATGCACACATTGGAAGCACCTGGCGAGATGGATCACCTAAGAGAACCGTGGATCGATGAAGGGGATTATTGAGCCAAGATGGGTGTTGTGTGTCATAGGTATGTTGGGAGCCAAGGCTGTGATGGCTGAGTGAGATCCCCGTAGAGCTCTGTATGATCATTTGGATAAACATAGAGAGAAACACAGGTTGTGGACTGAGAGAGAGAATTATGTAGGTGTTTCCTTTTCCCTGGTGGCCTCATAGCCTAACTTGAGGGTGGCTTCTCAATAGAAAGAGTATATACTAGATAGAGTGCCTACGGTTGGGTGGAAAATCGCTTTTCCATAGCCATTTGTTTGGATGTACGTTGATTAAAGATCATTATTCTCTTGTATTTCATTATGCAATGTTTTAAATTGATGCAGGTGATGATTATGCTGGTATATGCACATTATATGTGTGTGTGTGGATCAATTTTATTTCTGCTATGTAGTTATTTTATGCATGTGCACATGTAATTTAAGTTTTGGAAACCGTAATATGGCTTTGGGGAAAAATTGGATGCTCGTAGTTTGTTAATGTCCCCTCCAATTTTCTGGAATGATGGAAGGAGATGTTACAACTCTATAGCTTGTAATTTCCAATATTCAACAACTTCATCAGGCCAAGCCTCCCTTGTTTTAGAGTCTCTCTCTTGAAGGGCCTATTCTCCCAAGAATACATTCCAACTTGAGAATTTTCAACTCAGATAGAGAAGTCATAACACCATGGAAAGTTGAATCAGAGGTTGGAGAAATAAAATTTTCTTCCTTCCCTTAAGGCATAATAAAATACTTACCTGGAGCTAGTTTTCTTACTATCATACGAGAAGTAAAATCAAAGGCACATTTCTATCGTCCAGTACATTTTACAAACATTTATAACAAATATACATGGTACATACAAACAATTATAACAAACATGCATATGGAATAGTAGGAAAAGGAAATCATCATGAATTATATTCAAGTTGACTTCAAAATCATTTTTAAAATCCTATATCAGAGAATGAACCCTCAATATTCACATTGACAAAATTGTCTGCGTCTGAAATAATTTTTCATACAATCAACAAACAAGTTTTCCTTTTAAAATCACTATGGACATGAGAATGTTGTTTGTTTGGAATTTGGAAAGACTACTATGTATTCATAAAATAGAAAAAATAGACTACTTCTAAATAGTGGAGACTCCATGTATTTTGTAACTTTTAAAGTATATAATAAAAATTAAAAAAAAACTTTTAATTTTATATTTACAAAAAAAAAATAGAGAGTGTATACAATTATGCAATTAATCTCAATTAAATAGATTGTATAACAATGCATTCATGAAATTTACATAATTTTTCAAAATTTCCTTCTTTATAACCCTGTCTTAGAGCTTCAAAACATTGGCAAAAACTCAAAATTTAAAAAAGAAATTATTGGTTGCTACAATTTTTACTCCAGCACACACACACATAGATATATAAACACTTTTCTACTCTATAGATAGTTGGAAAAACCATATTTGTTTTTGTACCCGAAGCTTTATACCCAAAAATAAATTCATAAATAAGTTCTTATACAACAATCCACTTTCTTTTAAAGTGCCCTACTATGCCATTTTGCAAAATTGATTGTGTCAATGAGGTTGTCATTTTATCACCTATACTCTAACTCTAAACATGTATTGTAGCTCAAATTTTGCAAGGTCTTAGTACCTCTTGTTATTTTGTATTTCAAATGTGCCTCAATTCACCGGTAATAATGGATATAACTTGAGAATAAGATCATACAAAAAGATTTGGTAAAATAATCTTGATAGAACAAACATTAACAACGTAATCGTAGAGAAATTTCCATCATTGGGATAGTTACCCTCTACCAAAAATGTGTTTAAGTTGTTAAAATATTATCATGGAGCACTCGAGGCAAATAGCTTTGCGGCTAGGGATTCAACCCTATCCATCGTCTACGACTGAAATTGTCACTAGCTATAGTTGAATCTATTTCCATTTGCAACTAAAGAAGTTGTCGTGGAGTTGTGTAGATATTGTGAGGAGTCCAAAGAACGTTGTTAGTGATCGTGGCTATAAATATCGTCGACACCTTCCTGAGTTCATTATGGAAGATGAAAGGTCGGGCTATGCAAATATGTGCAAAATAGATGATCTCCAGGATTTCAAGGCACTCATCTAGTATTATAAGCCTCTACCAAAAACCCTACCCCAAAAAAGATTCATAAAAAAATTGGGCAGAATTCCTATAATGGATCTCTTTCCAACAAATCAATGTAAGAAAGAACTCACCCTCTTTGAATGAGTGCTCATTGAAAAGTTCATTGGGATCTGGTCTAGACCAAAAGTGGCGGAGTTTTGGATTTCAACGAATTCCCCCCCATAAAGTAGGGTCAAGTAATTCTATTTTTTGTTAGTAGGGGTTACTTTGATTTTATTTTTATGCACATATATGATAGAGATCCGAACCCTATTTCATGGGTTCGAGAGGAATATTTCTTACCTCTTGGTCTCTTGATTTTAACCTAGAAGAATAACAATTGCACTAGTTTGGGTAAGTTTACCTCATCTACCTCTTCATCTTTGGGGGGGAACTCACTCATGGACATCGAAAACAAGATGGATCATTTTTTGGATAGTGCTCATTTAAAAGGGGGCTAGTTCTCATGTGCCTAAATTTGTGGAGGTCAATATGGAGAAAGGGATGCTAGAGGCCCTAAAACCCAACATTGATGGTTGGAGCCACATACAGGAACTGAACTATGAGAAGATTCCATTTAAATGTGGTGCTTTATTGAAATATTCGGTAATACTGAGAGGGAGGGGTGAACCAATATTGGGCACTTTTTACCACTTTTAACATTTAACATTAATGATTAACAATATCATTCACCATCACATAAAAAACACACACAATGCACAAGATATTTAATGTGGAAATGCAAATGGGAGAAAACCATAAAATATGTTGTTTATGATACAGAGATTACATTCAATGTGTTTACCAACACCAACTAGAAGGAATCTCCAACTCCCTGATTTTCTATCACCAACCATGAAGGAGGCTCCAACCTCCTAGTTTATCGGCTCCAACTGAAAGGAGGCTACAAACCCCTAAGGTCACAGGCTCCAACCTGTAGATAGGACTCCAATCCTTAGTGAGCACCAACTCACAATTCTCAGGCACTAACATGAAGGAGACTACAATATCCTATCCTTTCCCCATCTCGTCGCTCTGGTATGAATAGAAGAAACAATATGTAATGATCAATGCATCAATGTTTTCAACAACCTGTACCTGTATCTTTGTCCTTGCATTTGTATCACTGTCCTCATTTTTGTATCATTGTCCATGTTCTTGTATCATTGTTCATGTTCTTGTATCATTATCCATGTTCGTGTATAATTTTATCTTTTAGCCTCTATAATTGTATCACTGCATATGCCAACCTATCACAATCACTACATTTATCACAATGCCCTAATCACTATATCTCTATCTCAATGCCACAATGATTGTCTCTATCACAATGCCACTGTCAATGTCACAATCACTGTCACACGGTCTTAATATATGTCACACTATATCAACCTGTACATGCCTCAAGTATATACCCAGAAATAATCATCCATCGATTTCATTTGGACCCTCAACTTTTACATCATATACATTTCCAAAACATTGAACATTCCAAGAGATGAGTCATATGCCACAACACAACCATGGACTATGCCAAGATAATCACTTTGATCTATTCCAAGACCAACATACAATATGTCCAGATAATCACCATAATTTATACAAACAAATCACCAAGATATATGTCATGATCATCATAAATTGTGCACCAACATCTTTTCCAATAGCGTCATGAGGTATTCCAATAGATAAGCACAAGAACATGTACAAACTTCATACCTTTTCAATACAAAAAGATGTACCATAGTGCATGAGAGGCATGACATCACAAGAGAAACCCATGTACAATAACCATACCATATCTATGCCGAGATGACCATCATCATATCCCCTGCAACATATACAATGACTTCAAAGATATATACCAAGAGAGAGGATCACATACCAAGATCCAAGATGAGCTCTATCCACACAAAAAAAGAGTCATCACAAGAGAACCCCACAAGCATGAACCATACCTTTTATAAGATCACAACATGAAGA
Source organism: Pseudotsuga menziesii (assembly GCA_001517045.1). Taxonomy (NCBI): domain Eukaryota; kingdom Viridiplantae; phylum Streptophyta; class Pinopsida; order Pinales; family Pinaceae; genus Pseudotsuga; species Pseudotsuga menziesii. Next base: position 289,510 of record LPNX010087660.1, read on the forward strand.
GACAACATAGGAACCAAAATAGTATCTATATAGATTCATCACATATCCCTTGCAACCATATTTCCAACGAGCCAAGAATTTTGTAATTCCAATACTGTATGAGAAACTTATTCCATTTTTCGTGACTCTCCTCAATCCTCAAAGATGACCAGAAATTGCTCCTCCAAAAAGTTTCGCACTTTTTCTCCTCCAAAAAGGTATATTTTCTATATTATGATCCAATCTTGTTTATGTCCAGGAAAGAAGCATGAGCTGTGCAAGATGATTAGACCCCTGAATGTTTGCTTGAAATAGTTTCTAGTTTAAGTCTCAAGGAACAAGGCAATCCAATAATTCCCCCGTTTAGAAGGATTCACTCTCCATAAAGTTCATAAACCTCCCCTCCTCCTCCTCCTATCACAAGAGAAATGAAATCAAGAAAAAAATATGGGAAAAGGAAGCAGAAGAAAATATCATGTCGGGCTATCAAAGTTGATTGGATCCCTTATTTAAGGGGCTTTTGGCATCTCGATCAAGTTAAATTTAATGTATTTGTTTCTGCATTTTGTTATGCTTCCAATTTGTGAGTATATATAGTTGTAAAACAAATTGGAGTATCAAAAGAAATGTGCTTGGAACAAATGGTATTTGTCTCCCAAGGCTACCAATAGGGAAATGACAACATTATTAAAGGTCATCAACTTCGTTTTCTATGTTCTTCTTGCTTTCAGCTAGTCCAAAGCTTTTATAATGCACAACCCCTTAACTATTCTTGTTAAAAAAAAGTTAGAAAATATTTATAATAATCTTATCATTATAATAAATTAAACACTTTTCAACTACTTTACAGTCATACTGTTGAAAACTCTAATCTAAGTTCGTTATCTTACACCAACGGTCATACCGTTAGAGGTCAGTTATGCATTATGTACTATATTTGTACCATTGTGTACTATAGATTAATGGAGCGAATTTGTGAGCCTTTTCTGTCAGTTATTTTTGCATTCTTATTTGCTCCATATTTTCTTGATGATTTTACAGTGGTATTAGAGTGTGAGGTCGGAGATTTGTGGAAGGTCGAGCAATATTGGACCCAAGTGGCCTAAGAAAAGGAGAGCGTTAGGTGAGATGGTCTGATCAATGGAGATCTGTGGAGTATGTTGTTGTTAATAGGAGGTGATTAAGATACTGGAAGAAAATCACACAAAGTATATGCCACAGAAGGGATTGAAGGAAAAGTACTACATAGAAGGTAATGACGCTTATTTAGTTTTCCTTGTATCTAAGGTTTTTGATGTAAAGGGTTCAAGTTCAGAGGGTTAATTATTACAATTTTGTCTTTCATATATGTTAAATTGCAAAATTGTGAAATAGAGGATAACTCTTTCTACCATGGAAAATTTTAGGGGCTATATATAGCCCATGGGCTATATTAAGGGGGTTACAAAATTTTAGTGGGCTATTTTCTTATATGGAAAGGGTTTTTTCAGCTAAAATATATTCGCCCAATATTTATTAGAAAAAAAATAAATCCAAAATGAATAGCCTCTCGTATATTAATGAGGAAAATGAAAAAATCTATTTTTCGCCCTAGCAAAATATCCCTATAATCTCACTTTCGCCCCCAAATTCTAAAGAAAATCTAGTGAAATCACTCTTTCATCCCCAATTTTTAGTAATGGAGTTTTCCAAGGGTTATTTCGCCCTCCATTTTCCTTGTAATTTCGGCATATAGTTGCGTTTTCTTGTATTTTTAGTCAATTTCATGTGATACCTTCTTTCAGCCCTTGATTTCCAATATTGGAAGGAAAATCAGGGGCTATTTTTTTCTACATAAAGGCTACAGTGATTCATGGTTCACCCACAATGGATTGCGCTTGCAGGGTGAAGGTTCTAGTTGATGAAATTCCACTTTTCATTTTTATTTTTCTTGAAATTTTAATCTTCGCATAAAATCACCATTGTTGAAACCTCAAGTCTCGAAGGGGTATGTTGCACATGCAATTTATCAGAGAATACAAACTCACATCATGCTTTTATCCAATCATTAACATAGTATTCTTTTTATCAAAAAATTTATGCTTTTTATCCACATTTACAATAGATTATTATATTGTAAATTTACCTTTTATCATGGATGCTTTTTTAGGCCTGTTGAATTCTAGGGCACTCTTGATTCTTAGGGATCATTCAGTGTTATTAGGGTTTTATTCTATCCTAGTAGTATTGGTTCTTTGAAATTTTTATAGAGCTCAAAATATATGATTTATTTTATGCCTTGTCATGTTTAAACTATTGAATGACATTTATATGTTGTTAGTGGATGCTACTCTTGATGGAGAGATGCCAAATGGTTTTTATATATTCAAATTGAATTTGACCCAGTTGTTTACAATGTACTTTTATTAGGATCTTGCTCTACAATTATTATTGTATATAAGGCATTAATGAGAGTGTATATGTTCATATTTTATGTATGATATTGTTAATGTTTGGGATGTTTGTAATATAAATGAATACACATTAATTATAATGGTGGGGCTATAGTGGAATGGTCATTATTTTGGTTGTATTCTTGTAGAGTTGTCCAAATCGTACTAGTAGATTCTTTTATTTGTATTGAGAATTTCGTGATTGGTATATTTTTTTATTCGTATTGCAAAGCTCGTCAATTTTATTTGTAACCTAAATTTGTAGGGACCGGTACTTGTTTTACAATATTAAGTTTAATTTGTAAGGGTCATTCATAAGTAAAATGTTTTTTGGTTATTTGTTTTGATGTGTAATTACTATCATCATCCTTAAATGGATCTAGTTATGTATGATAAATATATGATTTCCATCATGATTGTATATAATATGTACAGGGCATGTTTAACCTTAAATTTAGACATTATGTTATTTGATATCTAGTCATTTGTATTCAATGAGGGTGATTGAAACAATTTTACCACATTTTGCATGCTTTCAAAAATTTCAATGACATGGATACAAACACCTCCTCAGTTTATCTAAGAAAATTAGTCTTTAACAAAGTACTTCTAATTATATACGTGATGATGCATTAATGTGCTTTCTATTCTTGTTAGTGTATGTTCTTATTTCAAATAACCATTGCAAGTTTCTAACTAACTCTAAAAATTCTAAATCAAATGAGATAATTTATATTTTGATTGTCTTCAAAAGAAAGAAAAAAATGGCATTCCTATCTATAAATAGATAAGCAGGTTATTTTTTCTTAAAGGGCATCTTAAAAATGAGATATTTGAAAATAAGCTAATTGAGAATTCATACACTATATTAAGGTTGCGGTATCGATAATAGTCCATGTTGTAATAATGGTTTGTGGGTGCCATAATCACTCCACGATGTAAAGTGTTTAATTCTATCTATTTGTTGGTATGTCAATATTTGGGTCCCCACATGTTTGTTGGACCATTAAGGGATGAGATAAAAAGTGGAGTCCTGACTTTCCATGAATCTAGTTAGTGTATTTGTGTTTCACTAACACCTCCAATTGTGAGTGACCCAATACCGCTTGTGAAATGTATAAATAAATCACTCCTCTACTCATTCATGCATTTGTTCATTTGAGGGTCTAGGCTCTTGAGAGATTCGAGCTCTGATATATTATCTTCTATTGCACTACCTTGGTAATCTACATGATCAAAAGTTGAGTCTTCCTAGAAAAATATTCACCAAGACATTACAATATTTTATAATTTGATGAGAGATTTGTCAAGTTTTTACAATATTTTATAATTCAACAAAATATTCGCCAAGATTTTACAATATTTTATAGTTTAGTGAAATATTCACCAAGGGGTGAATCCATGGACCTGGGTAACACTTTTTGGCAAGCAGATTTCGGAAAAAACAAAAAAAAGTACCTCGACCGAGGTTTTATCAAGCCCTCGACCGAGGTTTTCAGATCTCGACCGAGGTTTTATCAAGCCCTCGACCGAGGTTTTTTTCAGCCCTCGGTCGAGGTATTTATTAACCCTCGGTCGAGGTTTAATACCTCAACCGAGGGTTTATAAATACCTCGACCGAGGGTTTATAAATACCTCGACCGAGGTATGGACCTCAGTCGAGGTACATACCTCGACCGAGGTTTCTCTGTCAAAAAAACTATAAAAGGAGGCTGGGGGGGCCGCGGCCCTCTTTTTTCAACTTTTTACCTGCGGATGCTTGACCGAGAGACAGCGACGGAACGGCGACGGAAGGATTAGCAACCCAAGCACCCCGAAGCAACCCAACCTCATCACAATGTCGGAGCCAAGAGGTAACAATTTAAATAATTGTTTTTCAATTTAAATGGGATTTAAAATAAATGTATGTTTTTATAATTTTGATGTTTAAAATGTGTACCGGCAAGCAAAAATGCTGCCGGATTTTTGAAAATTTGTAGTTAAATTCCATTTTTTTGTTAATTTGTTATAAATATATATAAATTATGCTAACCGGTAGAGTTTATGCTACCGGTTTAATTTTGAAATTTTGAAACCCTAAACCCTAAACCGGTAGCAGGTAGGGTTTATGCTACCAGTTTAATTTTGAAATGTGTCCCGAGTAAGCTGAAAAGCTGCCCAATTTTTTATCTCAACCGGTAGGGTTTATGCTACCGGTTTAATTTTGAAATGTGTCTCGGGCAAGCCGAAATGCTGCCCGATTTTTTTCAATCCTCCGTGAACTCACGGAGGATTGGAAAAAATCCATAAAACACCAACTAAACAAACCTATATGAACCATAGAGACAATTAATCAACTGTAGGCCCGAGACAAATAATAAAAATTTGTTTGAAATTGGTTAATATGTTATAATATTAATAAAAAAATCCCATACCCCACCCCCTTTTTTCAAAACATAAATTAAACCTACCATTTAATCTGACCTCACTAACCCTACTTAACCCCCCCTCAATATTATTACCTTACCCCTTACTAACCCTATTCACCCCTAAGACAAATCATACGGGTAGTCTAAATTATTTAGAAAAAAATAATTTTTCAAACTATTATTTATAGTATTTATGGGTTGAATTTACATTTAATTTATTTTATTTAAAAAGATACCAAAGATTAAAAATAATAACTAAATAATTTCTTATGATTTATTATGAGGTGGAAAGTTAATTTTTACCGTACCATAATATACTTAGAAAATTCATAAAAAAAATAATAACTTAAAGTAATACAATCAAACTTTAATTAAAATTTAATATCTATCTATCTATCTATCTATCTATCTATCTATCTATATATATATATATATATATAATTTTAATAAAACAATTATGACAAGTAATATGACATGCTTATGCGATAATTTTAATAAAACAATTATACCAAATAATATTACATGCTTATGTGAAATATATTGAAAATTTGGGAATTTGCACAAACATATACCTAGTCCCTCATCATACCTTAAAATGTTAATTAATAATGTGCATACTTATGTGAGATATATTGAAAGTTTGCAAATTTGCACAAACAAATACCTAGTCCTTCATCATACCCTAAAATGTTAATTAATAATGTAGTATATATATTTTGTTGATTAAGTTTTTTTTAAATAATATTTTTCTCAATTTTAAATCATATACTATGTATTAATAATGAAATTTATTAAATTGTGAAATTATATAATTGTTTAATAAAATTTAGTCTTTTCAATAAAAAAAAATATACATTAAAAATACATATAGT
>LPNX010087660.1:302432-326849 GCA_001517045.1 Pseudotsuga menziesii
CAAGATTTTACAAGATTTTATAATATAATGAAAAATTAGCCAAAAAATTATATATACATATTATATTATTGATAAAATAGCGTTCAATTTTACCTATATATTAGAGAGTTTCACCAAGTTTATTATACATATAAATTTTGGGGGTGTTCTTAAAATTATCCTTGCTTTCTACATATGCTTTAGAAGCATATCAAACAAATCCAAAGTATTTCCTATGTTTGATAATTTATCCACTTTAACTTCGACTACTTATTCAAAACACGAGAATGCTTATGTCAAATGCTTTCTCTGTTGTACAAAAATAAAGTTCTCCAACAAAAGGTTTGGTGGAGATTCCCCTTGAAAACAAGGTTGTGAAGCATGGACATGAAGAAGAGAGGTTATTCTCCAGCAAACACATGAACCCTAGAACCATCAACATTTTCCTTGAATGGTGAAGAACGAAAGAAAAAAAATGCTAAAGATTAAACAAATAAAAAGGTTATGAGTGGGATAATAATATTTGTCGACGATGTACTTAGTAGAGATCGTCGTCAAATTTTCAAATGCGAAGAAAGATTTCAATGCCAACAAAATCTTTATTGAAAAGGGGTTCAATGACTGATCCCCATAAATTTTTGATGAAGTTGAACAGAGTAATCCTCTATTACATGAAACAAATGGAACCACAATGAAACTTGGGAAAGCTTGTAGCAGAAGAGAACCCATAAAATAGAACAACAAAAGGAAGTGCATGAATGTATTTTTCAGTATCTAAATTCTGGATCAAGTCATATGCTAGCGTCTGCACAATAAAATATATGTTGTGTGAAAATTAAAATCTGGAATACTCCAAGCGTGATTGATATATTGCTCTAAGTTTTACTTTCTTCAAATTTGACAACGTGACTCTGGAGGAGAAGTATGTTGCTAAGAAAAGTTTGTTGCGTTGCTGAATTGATTGAAGCCCATATTGAAGATTGCAACCATTTCCAGAATTAATTTGTAGAGAAATCAAGACATCTTCCAGCATTAAGACATATATAACATTCATATTTAAAAAAAAATTCAACACCTCTTTTATGAACTTGTTCATGTTCAGATTTTTAGCCTTCATTCTGTGTTTTTGCAAGTTTTTGGTGCTTACTATTGTGTTTGTGAGTATCAAATATTGTTGAATTGAAATAATGATTATAATTGGGTGTATTTTTTTAAACCAACACCTTATGCTCAGTATGATGTTGAGTTTAAAAAACTGATCTTCTTGGATTATTGTAAAAGTGTGGAAATGCAAGAAACCATTCTCTTATTGAAATGGCAAAAAATGATAATTTGGTAGAGTTACCGAACACTCTACTTTTGTCTTATGATGAAAGAATAGTCACAGTTTACAAGACAACTCTCTCTTGCATTAAAAATTGTTTACAAAATTCAAAAGATACACTCGAGCTTTTGCAGCTTGAGTTGCAACTATAACAAGAGGATTTGCAACACAAGATACAACATTCTAAACTTGTTTATGTTCAGACATTTCAACAATGTGATCGAAATAGTGAAGAAATCAGTAAAGGGAATGAAGTTATTGCAGATGATGTATGTCATTCCAATGTTCAACTTGGTATTTCTAAACCCATTGTTAGACCTTGGGAAGAACTTGTTCATAACAAGCATAGACTTGGCCTTGGATACAAAGAAGCAACCACATTTTTCATTCCAAATTATTCAAATCCCATCCAGTTTCAGAGTGTTGGATTTCTTAATGAAATTTCATCTTCAGATTTACCTAAAATTGTGAAATTCCAACATTGTGATAAAGTTGGACATATGAAAGATCAATGTTTTGATCTTCATCCTTGTATGCATTGTGGGAAACATACACATTGTTCCACAAAATGCTTCTTATTGAATAACTTTGAAAATAAAAAGATGAAGTCTGCAAGAGATGAGATTCCTTATATAATAGCTTATATAGGTGGTGGATCAGCATATTATGATACATCTTGCAGTGAATAACTTGTTCAGGACATGGGGGATGAAAGACAATCAGAAACAAGAGATTTTTTTTTAAAGTGTTGTTGCGAGCATGTGAACAAATGGGAAACAAGTATGCAACCTTGTTCCTGAATTTTGAATTTGAAGACAAAGTGAAAGTTAAAATTTTCCAGAACCATCAATTGAGTAAAAGACATGAAAGTCTACTTGTTTTATTGAAATGTTTTGGTAATCTTAAAACCACCTCATTGTTGATTTGGTTAGTGGTAAACCTAAAACCACCTCTTAGTTAGTGGTCATCCTGAAGCAACCTCTTGGTTAATGGTCATCCTGAAACCACCTCTTCATAGCCTTTGAGATCTTTGATAGTTTTATGGTCAATTTGAAACCATGCAACCTCTTGGATAGTTTTATGGTCAACTTAAAATCATTAGTTTTTGGTCAACTCGAAACCATGCAACTTAGTAGCTTCTACTAGATTTTGTTTCAGAGAGATTTTCAACCATTAGTAGTTGACCTACTTGATCTTCTTGAGTTTTATACTCTCTGAATTCACTTGATACATTGTTGATTGCAAGTAGTGGTGGTTTTTCAGGAAAGAACGAACTTAAGATTAAGGAGGGATGTTGAAAATTCCAATCTAAGATCATTATCTTACTTAGCGGTCATACCGTTAGAGGTCAGTTATGCATTATGTACTCTATATATACCATTACATATTATTGATTAATAGAAAAAATTTGTGAACCTTTTCTGTAAGTTATTTTTGCATTCTTATCTGCTCCATATTTTCTTGACAATTTAACACATACTTATATTGCATTGCAAATCTTTCCTCTCATATTCTATGAAGAGCCTTCTCTTGGATTTTCTTCATACGATTTATACATTATCTACAATGAAACAAATGATATAGAATCATCGAACACACTATTCAATAAATATGTTATAAATAAATAATGTTACAAATTAATGATAATTTTTTTAAATTTAATTTGTATTCATTATAATGGTATGTATGATTTTGTTAAATAATTTTGCAACCATGTGGCCTAGATATTGCTTAGTTTATTTGAAATTAGATTAATATTTTTAGAGAAAATTATATATTTTTGTTTGAAATCGGATTAATATTTAAAAATATATATATAAATTTTTGTTTAAAACCAGCTTAGATCCAAATCCTAGGCTCTATCAAGCGTCGAGAGGGATCAAATCTCTTCGTAGGTATCCATTGATTTGATTCAAACCAAAAGACACATCTTTTTATTTAAGGTCCACATATAATATTTTATTATTAATATTTAATATTATTTATGGCCCACATATAATATTTATTATTACTTTTTATTTTGTCATGAACTAACATTACAACATTTCTCCATACATGGTTTTAAAACCATATGCAAGGCCCTCCTACAACCATGGGTTGTTTAGGAGGCCTTGCACATGGTCTTAAAACCATTTGCAAGGCCCTCCTACAACCATGGGTTGTTTAGGAGGCCTTGCACATGGTCTTAAAACCATTTGCAAGGCCCTCCTAAACCATGTATAATAAAACTATGGGCCATGGTTTTTATGCACATGGTTTTAAACCATGGTCTTAAAACCATGCACATGGTTTATGGTTTTAAAACCATGTGAAAACTATGTGCATAAAAACCATGTGCATGGTTTTAAAACTATAACCATAGTTTTAAAACCATGTGCAAGGCCAACATTTTTTATTATTTTGTTAAGTAAAAACATTACATCTCCCCCATATTGTGTTTTTTTCCTCACCCATATTTTTTTACGGATAATTAAATTTTTACTTTTTTATTGTTTTGTTAGATAGGAAGATTACAACATCTCCCCCATATTAGGTTTTTTTAACGTTACAAGATCTCCCAGGCTGTAGAATTTCACTAAAATTTTTATTACAAATATTAGTTTTTGAAAATGCACAATTTAAATGTATAAAAGGTAATTGAGAGAATGGATTCCACTTATACATTAAAAATACAATTTAATTGATGAAATTTTTTAATTTAACTAAAACTTATATTGTTATAACTTGTTTCAAAGCTATCGTAAAACATATATAAATGTTTAAACAAATGATATGTAACTCTCCTTTGTTGGTTCTGCTTTGTTTACCACTTTGTTTACCATTTTAACAATGGCTGTTATTTTGGTCTCTCTGTTTATTTTTCTGAATATATATATATATAACAAAAGTATAGTTATTTTTCCTATGTGTAAAAAAATGACGATAACTGAATTAAAAATTTCAACACCAACATGTGACTTGGACTTTAAATAACCCTGCCCCATTTGTAGATTTTAGTGATGATAATTAAAAAATAAAGATCTTAACGTGTCACAATAAAAATCTAACCATGTATAAGGGTTCGGGTCAAATAAAAATTACATTTTAAGCCCCAGCGTGAAGAGCACCTACAAGTGCTGATAATTTTTCTATTCACACGTGCAGGTTTAATGGTTAACATGTTAAGGATACAACCTCGAATTTTGGGTTGCTTCAATATAGAAGACTACGACTTTTGGGTTGTTTCAAAGTAGTAGATTCCTTCATAATCAAGTTTAATCAAAATGGTGTCGTTTTCTCTTAGTTTGTTATTCATATTTGAGTTTTAGCCAAACTTTTTGGATGTATAATTTTATGTAATGTCACTATCCTAAGTTTCTAAATTCTTATATTGCATGTTATTGGATGAAAATTTGAGGGTGTTATTGCTCAGCCGACGACGGAATGCTCGATACTAGCCCCCAAACTTTAATGTACATTCAATGCTGCACATCGATCTTGATGAGCTACACCGCCTTAGTGAATCTTCCTTTGTCACCGCCTCTGTCACTCTCACATCCTCTTCATAGTCATCGCCATTGCCTCTTCATAGTTAGGCTGAAGGAAAAATTTGCACTTCGTAGCGGTTATGCGCTCAGCTTATGTTCCTCTTCTCTGTAATTGCTTTCTTCTTCTTTGTAATTGCTTGCCAAACTTCAAACAAGCATTCTACTCGAGTATTTTTGCATCCACACTGGCGGAGGGATACTCAAGTGGTCATAATTCACATGGTATACCTACATAGCCACCATCTTCATTATTAAGATGCAATATTTAGAGATTGCTAAGCTATATTATAGTTCCTTCAACTCCTTTTTATATTACTCAGTTGTAAATCGATGGTGTTTGTTTCAAGCAAGAAATCGTGGGGGCACATACCATATGCATTCCAAGGAGACCGAGACCGTGTGCACATGCATTATTGACCTACATGCAGCCATGCACAACTCTGGTTTTCCTTCTCATCTCTAATTTCAGGCTTGTATGCATAGAATAGAAATATCAACAATTATGTTAATCATAATTAAAAATCGATGATGATGACATTATTTAAGTTAGATTTGAGTTACCTTGTAGTTTTAGCCTTTTCTAATGATCATCCTAGAAGTCCAAAATCCTATAGAAACCAAGCCCACATGCCACTATTCCTTACTCAAAATCTCTAACTAGTGGAAGGTCTAGACACCATTGTGTTGCTACCTAGAAGAGGTAGTCTGTCATTGAGAGAACACTAGAATTTTGGGTAGGGAAGGAGGGTACCCCAGAGTGGTAGCAGCAAACCCAGATAGAAAATAAGTTATAAGAGTGCAACCAACAAAAGCTTTTGACCCTATGTTGTCTAGCGACGTTGTTGAACAGACGAAATTCCCCAGCTCTCTTCTGTACACCGAAGATAAGCATCCTGAAAGCAGACAGACAAACAACCCAGAAACCTCCTAACGTTTGCATACATTATATTCATGTTCTGTTCAATGAAACTATTGAATGATAAATTTGTCATTCAGTTCTTCTTAAATTTGAGCAAACCACACTATAAGTTCACTGAATTCAAACCATGATAACTCACCCATAGAAAACCTTTGAAATTTATTTGTTCTTATGCATTTGGATGGTATTCACCGACAACACCTCCTACCTCTACCTTGCTAAAGGACTCTTCAAAATATTTGTTTAATCATTTCAGAACTAAAATCCCAGTGCTTCGTTAGTCGACAGGTGCAACTTGAGATTACATACGTCACCGGGGTTAATCCACAGGTACATTTGTTCCTGCACCATCCAACATATAATGGAGAAAACCACATCATTTCACTACAAACAATCTAGTGGGGCACAAGCCATAGCGTTCATCTCATATATACGCTAAGACCAAAGTCACAACCTCTACACAACACATTACACCACAAATTCACTCACACAATGATAAAAAAAACCTATGTAGTCAACAATTAAGACTAGCACATTCAACAAGATGTGCAAGTCCAAGCGAACTAAAAATGAATACCAAACCTGGAAACAAATCAATAATTGTTGAGCTCTAGATATAGGTATGCTTAGATTTCCTAGTTGAAGGATGTTTGCTACAATAGATAAAGAGACTAAAGGAAATACGAGGCTTAATTTTGTTCCTAGAATCAGTTCATAGAGATTACATAAGAGCAATGTCAGCTATTTGCATTTGACTATTAAATAGTGTTTATGGATTTCTCGTCTTAGAGAAGAAGACGATCAATTTGTTAGGATTGTTAATCCTCCCTTGACCATACTGTCTATTAGATTATTTATCCTAACTTAGGAACCTTAATTAATTAATTGGGTCCACTAGTACCATTGGGTCCACTTGGCCTAATGGGGCCACATGTACCAGTTACTAGAGTGTGGGGAACACTGCTAGAGGTTAACTGCCACTTACTGCATGTGCATGCATCAGTTTGAGCACCTCCTAGACCAATCCCTACATTTTAGGAGCCACTGGGAGTCCCGACACCAACCTCCTTCACTTAGTTGGAGTTGGACTAGTTAGTCTTAGTTAGCCCCCAGTTACTTTCAGTTAGTTCACAATCAGTTATCTAGCACTAGTTATGCATGGCTAATGCATGGTTGCATGTGGAGTAGGTGCCTTTTCCCACTTATCACACTTAGTTGCACTGAGTTAACTAGCTATCACTGATTGATCGAGTTGTTGGACATCTAGGAGTTGATCTATTGGACTCCAATATTGATTGAGACACCATGAGTTAGATGGTCAGTTAGATACAGTCAGATCCAGTGTATAGATTCGAATTGCTACCCAATGCATTCGAATTCTTTTCCTATCTAAACTATTGTAAGACCAGATTTTATTATTGTGAATGATACTGTAAATTCCTGAGCAATACTTGTCTGTTTCCTGTGTGGTTTGTTTTGTTCAGTCTGTATCTTCATTCTCCATTTACTGCAAACATTATTAGAACTATCTGCTTGAAGATCTAAATGGTATTCAAATTCTAATATGGTATCATATCCTTCTCAGGCAGGTTTCATGCTTGTTTCTCCCCAACGAACATCAGAAGCAGTTGGGTTTCCACAGAAGTCCCCTATGATGATTTGCTAGCTCTGGACTTATTCAGAGCAGCGGAAAGGGTGTGAGAGACCCTGAAAATATGTTCATGTTGAGAGGAAAAGCATGATTCTAATAGTTCAAATATGTTTTAGTGTTTTGCAGTGATATTTTACAGGTTCAACTTCATATGGATTCGATATTATCAGTTCCTCTTCTTGCTCCATCCACAAAATATTCAGAAAGGAATTTGAAGATGATTGCATATCTGAAGAGACAAGGTGTCTATGAGGTATCTATTGGACTTGGTAAATAGTCTTATAAAGATGAGAATGAATGGATAAATGAGAGTGATAGAGCTTTTGGAACAATAGGCATGGCTTTTTGGAAGTCTCCAAGCTTGCGCTACCTTATTGAGTCTGCAGAATACCCAAAGGATATCTGGACAAAACTAGATAGAACTAGGAAGCACAATGAGGATATTTATAGCAATTTGAGGAGCACATTCAGAACCACAAGAGTTCTTTACTCAAAATTATCGAGCTCTACTCTCTCTGATGAATTTGTTTAAGATGAAGAAGAAGCAGAATCTTCCTCACAGTCACTTCGAATTGAAGAAAGTATCCTTGGAGTGACTCCTCATCCTACTGCTTCAGAAGTGTATGATATCTATGATATCTCATATCCTCACATGGCTGATATAGAAGAAGACATTCCAATCTCTGTTGTTGAAGAAAATCTCTCCTTCCATTCTATGAAAAAATTCTCCAGTGATTCTTCTATTATAAATTATGTGCATAGTTTACCGGTGATTTCTCCAGGAAAGGGTGAGGAATTTGATTTCTCTATCTCTAATGATATTGTTGGTGTGCAGATAAGTGATTCGTTGGATATTTTGGAAATAATATCAGATTGTAGGAGTGATCCATTCACTCTGATTTATCTAGATCTTCCAACAAATTCCTACATGATTGCATGCACCGATACTCAAGGTTTTGAAGAAGGGGAAAACTGTGCCTCTACCATCTCGGTGGAGCACACTCTTGGATCTGATATGGACTTTATTGGATTTGATATGATCTTATTTGGATTTGATCTGATATTACTTGGTTATAGGGTTCAAGAGCTTTCAGTACCGCTTGTAGTTGTTCTCATCAATTTTGGTGTGAAGAAACAAGTACCAAAAATCTCTTTCAAAATTTCTGCTAGGGATTTCTTGGCTTCTATGACTTTTCTGTCTCGACCCACATTTCAACATCACCACAATACCAACAATAAACCACAAGACATCGGCCTGATAGAGTAAATCTGTCGGCAACACCTGCGAGGCAGGCAGAGTCTCACCCGAGATATCTAATGGGTAACTGCCAGAACCATGTTTTCGTAGTTGGAGAGGGATTATAGTCCCTTGGCACATGGCCAAGGTGCTTGACGAGGGAAACTTAGACGGCTGGACGGTTCCTGTGCGACTGAGCACAACTGTATGTCAGTGTGCATGACACGACCTGGTATTTAACCTTAACAATTGGCGCAACTTGTGCGACACAGCTGATCCTTTAAACTAACAGGCCACTTGCGACTTATATTTCAACTTAAGGAATTAACCACATCTTGCTTGTGCATTCCAACAATTTGTTAGCAATTATTCATTCACTAGTTAACAATATGTTACCAGGAATTCAACAATAGCTCATCATCATACAATAAGCAATTAACAACCATTCACATCAACATGTATAGCATCAATCAACCATTCAAACACAAAGAATAACGTGGAAACCCATCTGGGAAAAATCACCAAGGTGCTCTTCATCCGGCATGAGAAATGGATATAGCACCTTCTAGTCTGCGACTTGCATATTGATCTTATGATATGTATTTATGACTCAGACTTATGGATCTCATGCTCCCTGTTTTATTCTTCTATCTACTCCTATTGATCAGCACACATCATGAATCGACTCTTCTATCTACCTTCCGTGCACCCAGCTACAAATTCTTTCTATTCCTAGCGGTTTGCACACACAATTGCAAGATCCGCGGCTCAACAGACTTCTACTACTACTAGAATCTTCTCTGAGTATTCTTCCCTTCTACCCTACTTCCTTAACAAAACTGAGTAATTTGGAAAATGAACAACCAACAAAATGACAACCCCCAAACCAACCAAGAATCACCAACCCTTATACAGAATGGGTTCTTCTTATTTATAACTTCTATCAGACCACGCAGGGTCAACTACATACTACTTATCAGTTACAGGTCGTGATCAGCTGTCAGAACAAGATGTCATGGATTGACACAAGGCACTATCGGCCTACCTTATAGATATTCTTCCATACGTGCATAGTTGCAGGATTATGCCGGCTTTAACGACCATGATCTTCACCTGTCGTTTTCCGGTTGTTATCACCTATACGCATGTACGCTTGCCTTTCCTTTGTCGCGTGCATCTTTATTCTGCCTACGCTGGTCCCTTTGCTTCCTTTGCAACCTTCCTTCCCTCTTGTCATGTGCACGACATGCCTTTGCTTGCATGCAAACTTATTTCTTGTGCCCCTTTCCTAGCCCAATAGGACCCCAACACTCTCCCGAGCCACTAAGCAAAAATAGGCTTGTCCTCAAAATTTTCAGTCACAAAACTTACTATTCTTTCTGCAAAATTTTATGACTATGGCGCTGATTGCATCGCAGGACCAACCTTGTCTTGAAATCCTTTCACCATACGTTGCACCCCCACAACTTTATCTGACACCTCTTCTGCTTGCGCAACCAATTGCTCTACTCGGTCGGTACTAATATGTTTCGACAGACCTGCGTCTGCTGACTGTGCGATAGTCTCAAGTTTTTCCTTCAACAGTTGAATAATGTTGGTAATGTGCACTGCTTCTAACTGGTGCACTTCAAATTCTGCTTCCCTGGCCTGCTCTCTATCTTGAAGAGCCTAGACCTCCTGCTGCAGTTGCTTGATTTCAGTAATCTTAGCCACCTTCTCTTGGAAGGCAAGCTTCTTCATGTCTGCTTTCTCTGCGGTGATTTTCTCTTCAGTTGCGCGCTTGTTCGCCCTTATGTTTTCAACAGTCGTATCCTCCATAAGTGCTTCCCATACCATGGAAACCTCTTCTAGTGCATTAGCGCATGCTGTTTCTTCTTGTTTTATTTTTACAGCAACCTCAGATGCTTCTTTTCTTCGCTCTTCGAGCTCCTAAGGAGGTGTGCTCAGCACCTGTCTGGCTTGTAGTTCTTGCACCTGCTATCGAAGATTTTGCACAATCTTTGCTATCCTAGTTACCTTAGTCGTAGAGTGCTCATCCTCTTGGCCTGCTTCAGGTGGGAATTATGCAATGGCACTCTTTATGGTCTCCACTAGTGTGAGGCAGTTCTGCTTGTGCGCCAGTATTTCATGTCCCCTCTCAGTAAGAAGGCCAATGCGCCACTGAAGTTCTTGTTCTTTTTCCTTTAGTAGGGCCTTGCGTGCCTTCCCCTTCCTTTGTTGTTTTGTTGCCTAATAGGAAACAACATTATCTCTTAACCACATTTTTGTTGTGGCTGCCTGCTGTACTTCATAGAATTCTCTTAGGGGTATCTTCGAGAAGTCTAACTGGAGTGTGGCAAACTCGTTCACAACATTTTCAAAGGTGCTCGGGCTTGTTCCGATTTCTAGTGCACTTGTTTGGATTGTCACTTTGACGGGTGGTACTAACTGTGGTGGGACTACTTGGACATTGGGGTCGACATCATACGTCTCAGCCTCAACAGTGGCTTTGACCTCGTTAATTGCTTTGATCAACTTATTCATATGGCCCCCCACTTGCTCAACTATGTTGGCTTGTTGCATATTTAGGTTGTCTTGCACGACTTTAGCAACGACTGCTGTGAGCTCCTCCACATCGTCTTTTGTCAGTGTGTTTGCATTGGATGGTTTTTAGGATTTTCGCTTCTTGCGATGTGGGTGGCCTTCTCGTTGCCTTGTTTGCATCTGGGTCTGCACATGCTCTAGACTTGGTGTGTGCTCGGAATCACTTTGATCTGAGCTATGCCTATCATCGTTATCTTGGTCTTCCTCATCCTCTGACTAGTTACCCTGTCCGTCGCCTCCTTGATTGTCTTCACCATGAACTTGTTGGATTGGAGGGTCTTCTTCATCCTGTCCTTTAGGCAGCGTCTTTGCTAGTGAGCTGCGCCATTCTTCCGGCCATAGGTGGATGATTGCATCCACATCCTCATCCATCACCATGAATCCTGCATGGTCCACTTGTTTGGCCGAATATTTCGTTGGCTCCAAAATGATGTTGTGCACTCTGGCCTGAAAGTTGATAAATGTTGCGTACCTATGTACCGTTGTAGCATGAATTCGGTGGGATCGCCGGACAATGTCGTGCAATGCCTCTGCGTGAAAAAATAAATCAATGTTATTGTCCTTCTGTTGGGTTGTGTCTTTCTTGTCCTCCCATGGGTTCTGATACCTTGCACCGTGGAAATATAGTGGGACATCCATCTGCACATAGTCGGGCGGGTTGGCCCATAGAGTGAATGAAATCAAAATAAGCAGCCATGAGTAATGGAATTTGTAAGTGGGCTTCTGCTGGGCCTGCATGGCATCATCGATGAGCTCATTGAGCAAGTATCGCAGCCAATTGAATTCTCCACCCATCGCGCATAGTTCTACAAGTTCGACCGTCGCCATCGAACACTGATTGGGCCACATCTTGTGTAACAACTTACATGATAAGATCTGCAGAGGAAATCTCACACTTGCATCCTCGATCGGCCGAATTAGGAAACCCCTCTTTGTGCGTCACAAGTTGTATTTCTACTTAATATGGGTGGTGTCTTTCTGGGCCAAGTAAGGTACAGGATTGTCGCCTTGGTTTTGGAGGCCTATGATCGACGAGATCAGCTCAGCATCAACCAGGTATGGTCGATCAAACAACATGCATCCTTTTTGAAAGTAGACCAACAGTTTTTTCACATACGTACGAACCTATAAACTGTGGCCGAAATGGGGCATAAACAATAGGTTAATCAAATCTGCGCGGGCAACTCCCTTGGCCCACTACATTGGCCTAAGCACTTGTTCTTGGGTTGGGCTGGTCCGGGATTAGGCAGTCCACTCTCTTTAGCCCTTCCTGCTGTCGAGTGTCGAAGTCTTTGAATTTCAGCTTAGCCAACTTGGGCATGATGTCCATCAGCAGGGGGACATTATCAGGGATCCGTGGCACTACAAGAGTTGTAATTGCCTTCTTTGGGAGTGTCACATTTTGCACGTCGGCTCTCCTTGGCCGAACATAGTGCGGGAAAGTCTCATAAGCTTCCTCCGCATCCGGCCCTCTGCGCGGTGGTGATTCTTCTTCCATGTAGTCATCCTCTTGTTCTTCCTCTTGGTCCTATTCTAAGGGCCTTTTACTGTGGGCATCGACAGGAGTGACAGTCTTCTTGCGTTTCCCCATCTTTGAGAGTCCGGATGGTCCTCCAACTGCTTGCTCAACGGGATGTATTGGCTCCATAACATGTGGTATCTGAGATGGGGTAGGCACAACACATGATATTGGAGTCAGAATTTTAGTATGACTGACCACATTGGCAAGTTGCTTCCGTGTTCTCGCTATTGGATCAATCTTTGGTTCTTGCTGCGGTTGTTGTATCTCAGGTGATAGAATCTCTTCTTTGATTAGGAAACCAGAGATAAAAGTTGTGTTTGATGGCTCACTGTCGCTAGGGATATCAATTACCATGGGCGTCAACTTACTCCAACATGGATGATAGGGTTCAACTCTGCAATCACACAGCTCTGGTTCTTTCTAGCTTGTTTTGTGGTCATAAAAAGAATGCTTGTCGGTGAAGCCTTGCACTTATACCCGCCACCACGTTGTGTAGTCATCATGCAACAGTCAGTTAATTTCTAATCCATCCCATGGGTTTCTTGGCTACCGCATCCATTCATTAAGTCGTTAACTGGAGTATTGCATTGTTTCTACGTTGTGTAGTCATCATGCAACAGTCAGTTAATTTCTAATCCATCCCATGGGTTTCTTGGCTACCGCATCCATTCATTAAGTCGTTAACTGGAGTATTGCATTGTTTCTGGCAGAACAGTTATGGCGGATCCGTCGGATGTGACCTTACAGCACGCCTTCATTCTCCTCATATCTCGTCGAATTAATGACACTTTGTTGTCACGGCCGCCTAAATATTCGTTGAATATCTGCAGTTTAATGTCGTCCAGCTTGTCATTTCTGGTTTTTGGAGCACATTCCACCTTTTTTCTTTTCCGTGCACTGTGCCTCCCTTCCCCTGCACATCGCACTTGTTCCATCGCCGACACGCGACATAGCAATGTTTACGTCTTTCGGACCTTCTTCCCAATTTTTTTTCGTCGCGTAGCGCGATTCTAACCTGGGATGTTATGACTGTCATAGTACAGTTTCAGGCGACTGTCGTTCACCATACCCGCGACATAGGTACCATCTAGCTTCTGAAGTTTTACTACGCTCGTGTCAATGATGTGCGCGACCACATATGGCCCTAGCCAATGCGTTTTTAACTTTCATGGGTGTTTAAAACATTTGCTTTCATATAGAAACACAAGTCCTCCCACTTCGAAAGGCTTAACTCAAATGTGGTGATCATGCCATGGTTTCTGTCGTTGCTTCTCAAATGTCCAATGGAATCCTGCGACGAAGCGTTCTTCTTCCATTTACACTAGTTGTGTCAGCCTCTTCTTGACAGCATCTACGTTAGTCATCTCCATCAGTGTAGCGATTCTCAAACTTGGTACAATGTACTCCATTGGCACAACAACTTCTTGTCCATATACTAGTCTGAATGGGGTGTGCCCTATTAGTCACTTGCAGGTTGTGTGATATGCCCATAGCAAAGCTGATATTTTCTGATCTCGGTCATCTCGGTGCACGTTGCATACCTTGTTCAATGCATTCTCCAAAGTATTTTTGAAATCTTTGACTATTCCATTCGCCTGAGGGTGATAGGGAGTCATATTCTTATGCTTGATCTAAAATTCTGCAGCCAGCTCAGAAATTACTTTGTTAACAAAATGCGTACCTTGGTCACTTAGTAGTATCTTTGGACAATCAAATTTGGTGACGACGTTTTCAAACAGAAACTTGGTCGTGGTCGCAACGGTACAATCTTTAACAAGCGCAGCTTCAACCCATCTGGTCAAGTATTCTATCGCAGTGATAATGTAGCGTGCACCAGTTCTCTTCCCTGACGGGTTGATTTCCCAACAAAATCAACTCCTTACTTTTCAAATGATTGAAGGGTTATTTGTGGCACAAGTGGCGTCTCATCACGGTGCGATGGTTTTCCTGTCCTTTGGAAAATATCACAGTGCTTGCAGAAGCTTTTAGTATCCATGTGTATGGTTGGACACCATAATCCTACCTGCAATATCTTGCACACTGTCTCTTTCCCTACGTAGTGTCGTCCTGCGATACCAACATGTGCTTCACTCATAACCCAAGGTCGTCCATGGTCAAAGACACAGCAACACAGTACCTCACCCGCACCCAGCTTATATAGATGTACCGCGATCAATGTATAATAATCAACTCTGATGACCAAGTGTTTCTTCTGGTTAGTTGTCATTCCTTCAGATGCATATCCTATCCTCAGAAAGTGGAGGATGGCATTAAACTCATGGTTCTGGTCGTCCATCATGTGGATCAAAAATAGCTGTGCATCGGGAAAATTATCTTCCAAGCTGGTTGGCTCTTCACCACTCTCTATTCTTGATAGGTGGTATGGTCCAACATTCAGTCGGCTTGGTTTAACAATGACCTCAAAATCGAACTCTTGAAATAGGAGAAGCCATCTACATATCTTCGCCCCCAACACTGGCTTGTTGACTAGGTATTTTAGTGCTGAATGGTTAGTGTACATCTGAAAATTTCCACCCAACAAATAGTGTCGAAATTTGTGAAGCGCATAGACCATAACAAGGCCTTCTCTTTCTGTCGTCGTGTAGTTCTTTTCTGCTGTTGATAGTTTCCTACTTGCAAAAGCAATAGGATGGTCAAGCGCACCCTCTCCTGGTTTCGTCAGAACTATGCCAAGCGCGATAGACGACGCGTCAACATGCACATGGAATTCCTTCTTCTAGTTTGGGAATACAATTATTGTCACAGTGGCCATTGGAATCTTCAATTTATCCAAGCTTTCTTGGCATTCTGTTGTCCACTGGAACTTTGCGTCTTTCTTCAATAGTTTCTCCATAGGTGCAATGATGGTTGCATATCCTCTTATAAACTTCTCGTAGTAGCCTGTATGTCCTAGAGCTGATCGAAGTTGTGTGACTGATGTAGGTGGTGGTAAGTCCAGGATAATCGCAATATTTGCTGGGTTGACGAAGATACCGTTGCGACATATGATGTGACCCAATAGTACGCCAAATGGCGCGCAAAAAATACATTTCTTAGAATTAAGTGCAATTTGATATTGGCGACAACGGTCCAACATCATGCACAAACTCTCAATATGGTCTCTTACTAGGCCAAACACAGTCCAATCATCAAATTATACCTCAAGAAATTTATGAATAAAATCTTTAAAAGTAGAGACTACTATTCTAGAAAAAATAGCAGGTGCATTCTTGAGTCCAAAGGGAATTATGGTATACTGGTATCATCCCCATTCAGTGACGAAGCTTTTTTTGTGGTGATCCTCCTTTGCAATTCTGAATTGATGATAGCCCAAAAATCCACCAGTAAATGAATACATATCTTTCCCTCTGACAATTTCAGGCACTTCATCAATAAATGGTGTTGGGAATGGATCATGCAAGCATGCATCGTTCAGCTTCCTTAAGTCGACACGTATCTTGACTTCACCTGTTGTTTTCTTATCCTGGATCACTATAGGGATGATCCACTCTGACTCTTCAACAGGTTTAATAATCCCAATGTCGAGCATACGGTCTAGTTCTTCTTTTACCCTTTCTTTGTACTTGGGGTTCATCTTATATGGTCGTTTCTTACTGGGTTTAGCATCTAGTCGCAAGGGTATTTTTATCTCCCCTATGTCTCCCACTATTCCCTTCATTTCTGAGAAGTTGGTAGGGAACAGGGCTTGATATTCATGCAGTAAATTCGTGAGTTTCGCAACTATCTCTTCATCCCAATAATTTCCTATATTGGTGAACTTTGGGTTGTCTGATGACCCAATGTTTACTTTCTTAATTTTTAGTGGTTTAAGGAACTGGTCACTTGAGATACCAGTTCCTTCTACTTCGCGTGTGCCTTCAGATTCTAGTATGTTTATGTTAGTCGAATCATCATCTGGTCTCCATCTAGATTATAGCAAGCCATCCATTATTGAATGATCGCACTGCACTGGTGAGAGTTAGCCTCATCAACAGGGTTCTCAACAAATATCTTCTCCTTTATCACCTAAAGCGCAACATCAACTGTAGGGTGCTCATCAACAAATTCAAATGTATGTGCAAACTGCTTAGTGAGCCCTTCCCACTCTTGGGTTCCTTGTCGCAATTCCATAGATGCATACCAAGTTCTAGGTGTCATTTCCAATGTATGTATGAAATGATGTACCCACTCCTGCCTCGGATATTCTACAAATACGATTCGACACTAATTAAGATGTTCCACGGGGTTTGCTAACCCTGAATACTTATGGTTTACCAGGGTGACCTCTTCTCCAAATCTGACTTCCATCAATCTTCTGCACTGTGGCCAGTTTGTTATATACTTCTTATGCGCACCCCACCATCTAGCAGGGGTAGATTTTAGTGCATGATCTAACGTGGACAAGCGTTGCAACTCCATTACAAGTCCTTCAAACTCATTTAAGAAGGTCGCAAGGTTAGGTAGACCCTCATAGGTGGGTAGATCACGCATCTCATTCTCCACCCATCACACAGACCTAGTAACTCTTGTGCACCTCCTCATAGAGACTTCATGTAGTTTGTTTCGCCAATTCCCCAAAGCTTCCCCTGAGTCAGATGTGCAGGAACTAGCACTCTTTCAGCTCAGGTTTCCATCCATTGTCAGATTGATGTAGTATTCTTGTAATGCAGTAGCATTGTAGATTTGGTCGAGGTAGTCATCCTATCCATCATTATATACAGGCTCGATGTATCTATGTCCTTCTAACAGATCAATGGGAGACACCACTCTGATCTCATTATCCTCGAATGAGAGGATCCTCTTCTTGAATTTTATAATAGTTTGGTTGTCTATAGCCCAATCTATGCCCAATAATGCAGGATATGGGTTTGTGTCATCAACAATATTAATGACTTCAAAGTCCGCAAATGTGCATAACCCTTCAATGTCGATAGGGACTTGACTCAACCAGGCAATGGGTAGGGCCTTCACCTGATTCGCAAGTCACAGCTGGACAGGGGACAAGTCCAAGTGTGGCTTTCCCATACTTTCCCAGGTTTGTCGCATCAAAATATTGACATCAGACCCCAAGTCTAAAATTATGTAATCCATGTCGTAGTTTCCTATCTGCGTAGTCATTCTTAACTCATGGCCAGTTTTAAACTTCCTTCTCACTTGGTTAACTTTATTTTTAGGTCATGGCTCTATGGGTATCTCTTCTATTATTGCTTGTAGTTATGCAATAACATCTTTATCTTGTATTAGCATTAGACAACTTGACAAAAAGGATTTGAGCTTACTAACCTTTTGTGGGACATTCTTTTGAAATCGTTTAGGCATCTTCTTTACTTCTTTTGACGTCAATGGTTATGCTAGCTCCACAAACTCTGTTTGTACCTCCAAGAATACTTCCTTTTGTTCCTGGATGTCAAATGATACTTTCTTCTGTGTCGTAGGTCATACCTGCGGTTGCAGTTGTTCTTTTGATTTATCCTGATCAGCTCCATTCGCAGCCCCTCCTCATGTTACAAGAGTGACATTCGTATCTTGTGGTTCACCCACAATCATCTAAACATTCATGTTAGGATTTGGGTTTGCATTCTATGTAGGGTTAGGTCCTGCGATGGTCCTTGCTTGCCACTTTGCGATCAACTGAGGGCATTGCTCCCCATTATGGTCCTATCCCTTATAGTATGAACATGTCTTTGTAGGTTCTAAGAAATATCTGGCATAGTGACTCGGTTGTCCACAATTATAGCATGTAACTTGGCCTATTCCTCTACCAAATCCTCCTCCTCCACCTCTTCCTATGAATTTTCCACCACCCCTTCCCTGCGGGTGTGGTTGCTGTGGTCGGTACTGGTTCTGCTGGTAGTGATTTTGTTGCATGTACAGATGTTGAGGCGTGTACTGAGGTTGATATTGATTTTGGTATTTATTGGGTGGGAACTGTGCAGGATGATACAATGCTTGCATCGATTCAGCTCGAGTGAGTTCCTCATTTTTCATTAAGTAGGTGTCAACATTATTTTTGTTCAAGAGCTGATATGCTCTACAATATTTTTCTTCATGTCCTACTGACTTAAAAAATTTACAAAAGAGATTTGTTGGGGTACTTACAACCTTTTGCAAATATAAACACTCCTCGTCGCGATTCCCTCTAGACTGGAATATGCGACACCATGGTAGCCCCTGGCCATTTAATGGGTTTGGTGCACCTGATGCGATATAGTTTATAAAGGTTAGGAAATTATCCTTGGTGTGCCCGTCCATTCTGCATTTCGTGCACCATAAATATTCTTGTGCTTCCTTACCCTTCTTGATGTCCTGAAGCTGTATTGTTAGATTCGCCAACTACGATTGAATCTGTACCATTCCGGCGGCACTATCGCCAATGGGTGAGGCCTCTAGCTTCATTGCTAACTCCAACACTTCTATCTACGTTTCAATATTTTGTTGCATTAATGGCCCTCAGATGTGTGGTAATAGTGCAACAATAAACCATTCTTTATGTTGTACATCTGAAATTTGGAAGCTTACCTTGGCCATCAAAGTTTTAAACCACTGGTTAAAGCCCCATACCGATTCTGCCAGTGTTTGCTTGATCTCCTTGATCTCAGTGATGCACTACAACTCAGACTTCGGTTTTTTGAACTCAGAGATCATTGCAGCTTGGATCTCGTCCAGAGTCTTCTGCGGTGTTCTGACCAATGCAGCACAGAAATTCATAAACCAATATAGCGCACGACCCCTTAGAGTCATGATCATTTGTGCCTTATTTATGTCTACATTATGGACTAACCGAACCATCCAAACAACTTCACAAAGGAACCAATGTTGCTATAGATCTTCTGTGCCATTTCCATTGAATGTGGGTAAGCAAATGTCCACTCCAGCCATTGAGCTAGGGTTGGGGTTCTCTGGTAAAGGGTTCAAAGGAGGCATACCTTCCAGTGTATTGTTCGCAGTACCAACATTATCAGTATTAGTAGTCCTCTCTGGGGATGAGACTCTAGATCTCACCTCTGGGGATATTGCTGGTGTGATGTAATTGTGTCTTGACCTTGGTGTCTCGATAGAGTCTTCGGAGTCCTATGGTCCTTCTGAAATAGGGGTGATAGTCCTCCTCTTCATCGTAATATACTTCGTTTTCGTGTGACCGAAGTTCGTATTCACTCTTCTTGAACAGACTAAATTTTCATCGCCCTCTTTTGGTTTTTCTTCTTTTCCTTGATCTCAATCTCCTTCCACTCCTTAGGAATCCCGCTTTTAGTTCAGGTTCTATACTTCTAGAGAACATCTCATCTCACCCTCTCCCATTTTCTTAAGAGGTCATCTACGACATAGCCTTCTTCATGGACATGCGACTCAACTACTCAACTGCAAGATACCCTTCTCATAGGCGACCATCTTGATCCATGCACTGATAGATAGAAGATACCTTCTTCAGGGTCCTTGGAAAACATTTATTTCCACCTCACTATATCAAGTTATAATGTCTACCATGAACTCAGTAATGTATCCTTGCAAGATACTGTCAACCCAAAAATCAACGACTCTAGAGATAGCATTACTTACACTGGATACCTCATGAACCAACTGATCACTCCATTCGACGACTTCTCTTCTTTGGAAATTTGTCTGTCTAGTCGCCAATCTTGTCAACCACTCATACAGTATAACAGGAAATTATGTGAAGAAGTCCTCCTGAATATCAGAATATATATACTCGTCTACCCAGTTCTCTGCGCTCATTTGTGTTCCTACATTTTCCTCTTGCGCAAACGCTAGTGTTTTGGAGTCTACCCTATCTTCTATCTCTTTCTTCGTCGGATGCCACAACATTTCCCGAGGGTCCTGTTAACAGAACCATTTGTTGGCTTCTATCACCTTTCTGTCTCATCCCACGGTTCAACATCACCACAATACCAACAATAAACCTCAAGACGTCGGCCCGACAGAGTAACTCCGTCGGCAACACCTGCGAGGTAGGCGCAATCTCACCCGAGATATCTAATGGGTAACTGCCAGAACCATGTTTTCGCAGTTGGCAAGGGATTATAGTCCCTTGGCATATGGCCAAGGCGCTCAATAAGGGAAACTTAGATGGCTGGAAAATTCCTGCGTGACTAAGCACAATTGTATATCAGCGCACAAGACACGACCTGGTCTTTAATCTTAACAACTGGCGCAACTTGTGTGACACAAATGATCCTTTAAACTTGTTAGAATATAATCCATAGGGATTATATATTGTAAATAAATAAATATGAATAGTTGCGTAGGAAGCCGAAAAGGCTGGGCGGAAGGTGAAACACAACCGTCATATGTAATATATAAATGTATGCATTAGCCATGAATAATATCAAATCGGGAGTTATACCTAACAAGTGGTATCAGAGCGCTGCCATAACTCCTGCCTGTTTCCAGACTGCTCACTCATTTTCCTCAGTCTGCAGATTGCATGCATTGGTGCATGTTCTGGCTGTTCTAACGCTCCGCTCAGCCCCATCCATCCTCTGCATGATGTGATAATCCCTGTGATAGTCATGAAACCCTTCTGTGTAGACTGTTCATAAACTGCGACCGCTTTGAAGTCTATTTTCTTCAGCTTCGTGGAAGCCCTTTCTTCACAGTCACGTCTTAAATATTTTTTTGGTGTGACTGCATATCCTGTACTTAGGGTTTCGAGTTAAATTGCACTAGCCTCAGTAATATTGTTTTTATCATCCACTGGCCAGGATTGTGAGGAATTTGACGTTGCCTTTCCTCTACCATCTGCACTCACACTGCTACTGCCGTGTCTTTCTTCCCCGCTGTATTTTGTTCAAAAGATCGTGAAGCCCTAAGCCTGAGAATGCGTTGAACGCTGTAATAGCGTGGAGTTCTATCTCACGTGACTGTCATAGCCCCTAACCTTTCATTATTTATACGCTTTCAATTCTCTCAATTCAAGTCATATTGCAGTGCTGCAGCCTCATCTCTTATCCGCCATGGCTGACTCGACTCCAACCTTCAGACTCCCATCTAAATTTTAACTTCGAATATGGTATGACCGTGATTATATCACATGATCAAATGATCTATATGCCACTTACTGTTTATTAGGGTTTCCTTTCTCGCCCCCTTGTCTTAGAACCAGAGTTTGGAGCTTCGGCAATCTCTAGGCTCTGGATATTGCTGCAGTAGCATAGAAGCAGTATTATTATTATATAGTATTACTGCGTTGAATTGTATCCCTACTTGAGTGGAGACTCTTGAATGCAATTGGAATTGTTGAGACTGGAGGTCAATTGAATGTATTGTTGGCCATAATGACCGAGACTGCGAGCTATGAACCCTAATTTTCTGTTGACTGCGATTTCTACGAGCTACGAGCTGCAACAACATACTTGAAGAGCAGTCAAGGCGAGTCGAAGGAATTGGAGGTCGAAACTATTGTTTTTATGGTGGAGAATGTACAACTAGGAAAAACTCAGTCCATTACTCAGAACGTGGAGTTTTCTGGTAAATTCTGGTAAATTCTTACTATGCGTGGAGTTATTACTCTTACTGTCTGCAAATATGTTTATATGTATGACTGGTGGTCTCGGCGTGGCTGAAGATAGCTTCTGTTCACTATTTACCCTAGACTGCTGCGTGAGTTTGAATCTATATTAAAGCTGATGCGTTGAGGACTGATCGTTGAGTATTCAGCTGCGTTGAAGACTGCGTGTTTTGCAGTTTATGTTCAGAAGTATGCACAGGATGAAGATGCTTTCTTTGCTGACTACGCAGAAGCTCACTTGAAGCTTTCTGAACTTGGGTTTGCTGATGCTTAGATTCATAGCTCGCTCAAGATAGCTTCTGTTCAATATTATGCCGGAGAGAGATGGTTGCAAGATGCCTTCGTTTTGTTTTGGATTAAATATTTTTGATTAGGAGATCACATAGAACTGAAATGTTTTGCACCCTAGTTATACTTGAATCCACGTTTTGAAGAATATTTATATATTTTTTTCAAGTGCACACTAAATATGACATTTGGAGCTGGTTATTTTTGGATGAAACCATTTATGTGACTCAATTGATGTGAAGACCGAGTTGTTGGTGAAGACTGCTTGAAGATTGAAGTTGTGACCACATTCTGCCTGAAAGGAGATTGCTGAGACTGCCCATCTTATTGACAACATATTTTCTGTATCATTGTATCATTTTTTAAAACTTGAAGTTGAAATATTAAGATTGTAAATCACCTTAGCAGAGACTGTAGACCTGCAAGGATATTGTTTTTCTATTATCTTCATTCTCATTCTCTTTGTCATATTAAGTTCAATATTGTAAATTACACTAACAGTTGTAAAAGATGTACTATTTTGCATCTATTGTTGGTGATGTCTTCACTGGCAAGGAAACATATCCAAAATGGTATAGAAAGATCAAGAAATCAAGCAAGCCTGTCGAAGAATCCCTTGACTTTGTTCAGAAAACAAAGAATCGGTTCAAAGACCCTTCCAAGGGAGATTGCAGCAAGAGAGGACGAGGAAGAAGAAACTTCAGAGGCAGAGGGGGCAGCAACAAAATATCATAGTTGCAGTGCAAGCATTGTGGAAAGACCGGGCACACATCAGATCAGTGTTGGGCTTCATGGGACTCCATCAAAGACAAGCACAACCAGAAGAAAGATGACAATAAAAATCAAGATGCTAGTAAATCCTCTGATTCTGCTCATTGTATTGTTGCACATTGTAATATTGGAATTAATGAAATGACTTCTCTTTCATGTTACAAAGATTGTTGGCTGCTTGATACTGGTGCAACATCACACATGACATTTATAAAAGACTGTTTTGAAGAACTTAATGAAACAATAGATGGCATAGTTTACTTTGCAGATAAGTCAAGTATTAAACCAAAGGGAATGGGCACCATTCGACTGAAGATGCCTGGATTCCCTGATTTCTTGTTGAAGAGCATTCTCTATCTTCCAGAGTTGTAGAGAAGCCTGTTGTCCTTGGTGGAGATTCGACAGCAAGGCTATTCCATCCACATGTTTGATGGAATCGTTGAAGTAAGAAAGTCCTCTGACAACCAAGTCATCATGACTGGATATGAAGATGGAAAGCTGCTGAAGCTCAAGGGTTCATCCGCAAGATTTCAGAACTATGCCTACCTCTCTCAGCATGGAGAAGGTAATATGTCATCTAGCTCATTATGGCATGCAAGATTTGGTCATCTAAATTATAACAGTCTTCGTTTGTTGAGAAAGAATGGTGTATTTGGTTTGCCCACCATTCCCAAAGAGAAGAACAAATGTGATGCATGTATATTAGGGAAACATAGTAAGCTACCATTCCATGAATATAATTTCAGAGCAAGTAGGAAATTAGAATTAGTGCATTCTGATTTATGTGGCCCAATGCCAACACCTTCAGCAAATGGGAATAAGTATTTTATGACATTTGTTGATGACTACTCAAGAATGTGCTGGATTTACTGTTTAAAGACAAAATCAGAAGCATTTCAAACATTCAAATACTTTCATGCATTGATAGAAAAACAAGCACAATAAAAAATTGGTACACTTCGTACTAATAATGGGAAAGAATACACTTCTAATGCTTTTGAAAATTATCTTCGCCAACATGGAATTGCACATCAGACTACAGTTCCCTACAATCCTCAACAAAACGGTGTAGCAGAAAGAATGAATAGAA
>LPNX010087660.1:327069-377399 GCA_001517045.1 Pseudotsuga menziesii
TCTTGATGAAGTTGGAAAGACGGGAACGAGAAGTTCGAAAAGACATGAAGATGGAGTAGGAGCAGATAATTCAGGTGATGACATGGATGTATCATTTGATTGTGAATTTAATTTATCTGCTAACTTTGAACCAAATTCCTTTGAAGAAGATTCTACTCATGTTGAGTGGAAAGAAGCTATGCATAATGAGTATGATGCACTCATAAAGAATGAAACTTGGAAGCTGGTTGACCCTCCAGTTGGAACCAAACCAATTGGCTGCAAGTGGGTGTACAAGAACAAATACAGATAAGATGGCTCACTTGACAAGCACAAAGCAAGGCTTGTAGCAAAAGGCTATGCACAGAAGGAAGGAATTGACTATGAAGAAACGTTCTCTCCTACAGCAAAATGGGCTACTATCCGTACCTTACTCTCTTTAGCTGCTCAGATAGGGTGGAAAGTTCATCAGATGGATGTGAAGACTACTATCTTGAATGGAGACTTGAAAGAGAATGTCTTCATGTCTCATCCAGAAGTCTTTGTTGTGAAAGGAAAAGAACAAAAGGTATGCAAGCTTGTAAAATCCTTGTATGGCCTAAAACAAGCGCCTCACGCATGGTATGAAAAGTTAACCGAGCATCTTTTGAAGTTAAATTTCAAACATTTTGATCTTGATGATGCAACACTGTTTATAAAGAAAGTTGGAAGATCTGTTGTGTATCTTGTGGTGTACGTAGATGATATTTTGATGACAGGGAACAATGAGATATATATAGCATCCATAAAGAAAGATTTGAAAAAGATCTTTGAAATGACAGATATGGGACATCTCCACTATTACTTAGGAATTGAAGTCACTCAACATCCTAAGTACATATTCCTATCTCAGAAAAAATATGTTGGAGAACTACTAAACAAATTTTGCATGACAGAATGCAACCCTATATCTACTCCAATGGAACAGAAAATGAAGCTCACATCAAGCGAAGGAAAAGAATTTGAGGATGCGACCAAGTATCGACAACTTGTAGGGAGTCTTATCTACCTTACAACAACTAGACCAGATATTTCTTATGTTGTTGGCATACTTTCAAGGTTCATGCATAAACCTTGTGAAGGACACTGGTCAGCTGCAAAAAGAGTTCTAAGATACTTGAAGGAGACTCAAGAAATTGGACTCAAGTACTCTAAAGTGGATGACTTCAAACTTATTGGGTACTCAGACTCATATTTTGATGGTGATAAGGAGACAGGAGTATCAACTTTTGGATACACTATGAGTGTTGGATCAGTAGCTGTCTCATGGAGATCATGCAAACAGTCAGTTTTGACAGATTCAACAACAGAAGCAGAATATGTGGCTGCAGCTGAAGCAACGAAAGAAATAGTATGGCTCAAGAAGATACTTGAAGATTTGCAAGAAAAACAAGAGAACTCCACTCCATTGTTGGTCGAAAATACTTCTGCAATCAAGCTGGATAAGAATCCTAGATTCCATGATCGAACCAAACACATCAACACAAAGTATCATTTGATTCGACATCATGTAGAGGCCAAGACAGTCCATATTCAACATTGTTCCACAAATGATCAAGTTGCAGACATCTTCACCAAAGCGCTTGGACGAGAAAAGTTTGAAAGATTCAGAACCATGCTCGGACTTACGAACACCCCTTCGGATTATGAGGGGGATTGTTAGAATATAATCCGTAGGGATTATATATTGTAAATAAATAAATATGAATAGTTGCGTAGGAAGCCGAAAAGGCTGGGCGGAAGGTGAAACACAACCGTCATATGTAATATATAAATGTATGCATTAGCCATGAATAATATCGAATCGGGAGTTATACCTAACAAAACTAATAGGCCACTTGTGACTTATATTTCAACTTAAGGAATTAACCATAGATTGCTTGCGCATTCCAACAATTCTTTAGCAATTATTCATTCACTAGTTAACAATATGGTACCAGGCATTCAACAATAGCTCATCATCATACAGTAAGAAATTAACAACCATTCACTTAAACATGTACAACATCAATCAACCATTCAAACACAAAGTATAACACGGAAACCCATCTGGGAAAAACCACTAAGGTGCTCTTCTTTTGGCATGAGAAATGGATATAGCACCTTACAGTCTGCGACTTGCAGACTGATCTTATGATATGTCTTTATGACTTAGAATTCTGGCTCTCATGAACTCTGTTTTATTCTTCTATATAATCCTATTGATTGGCACACATCATGGATCGACTCTTCTATCTACCTTCTGCGCACCCAGCTGCATATTCCTTCTATTCCTAGTGGTTTGCACACACAACTGCAAGATCTGCAACTCAACATCCTTCTACTGCTACTAGATTATTCTCTGAGTCTTCTTCCCTTCTACCATACTTCCTTAACAAAACTGAGTAATTTGGCAAATGAACAACCAACAAAACAACAACCCCCCAACCAACCAAGAATCAACAACCCTTATACAGAACGGGTTCTTCTTATTTATAACTTCTATCAGACCACGTAGGGTCGACTACATATTGCTTATCAGTTACAAGTTGTGATCAACCATCAGAACGAGCTATCATGGACTAACACAAGGCACTATCGGCATGTCTTACAAATATTCTTCCATATGTGCGTGGCCGCAGGCGTACGCCGTCTTTAACGGCCACGACCTTCACCTGTCGTTTTTTGGCCGTTATTACCTGGACGCATGTATGATTGCCTTTCCTCCATTGCGTTCATCTTTATTTAGCCTACGCTGATCCCTATGCTTCCTACGCGACCTTTCTTCCTTCCTGTTGCGCCCGCGACGTGCCTTTGCTTATGTGCAAACTTCTTTCTTGTGCTCCTTTCCTAGCCCAACATGATTTGATGTTAGTTTTCTTTCATGAGTTTGCTGATATTATATTTTGTAAATCTTTGGATATTTTGAAAATAATTTCAGTTTGTAGGAGTGATTGAAACACTCTCATTGATCTCAAGCTTCCAGCAAATTCCTACATGATTGCAAGCACCAATATTCAGAATTTTGAGGAAGGAGAAAATTGTGCATCTACCATCTCGGTGGAGCAAACTATTGGATCTGATATGAAATTTATTGGATCTGATATGATCTTATTTGGATATGTTATGATATTACTTGGTTCAATATTTCAGGTTCATGAGCTTTTAGTACTGCTTGTAGCTGTTCTCATCAATTTGGTGTGAAGAAAAAAGTACCGCAAGTCTCCTTCAAAATTGCTGCTGGGGATTTGATTTCATTCCACACTTTTGGATTTGATATGAACTTTATTGTATCTGATATGATCTTATTTGGATCTGGTCTATCACGTTCCCGTCCCTCCGACCGGCGAAGAGGACGCGACCATGGCTTAACCATCCGAGCTACCAGCCCCGTGAACATGTGAAGGCAAGAAATGCTAAAATGCTGAAACATAATGCATTGGAGTAGAACATACATAGATGCAATTATCTATCATACGCAGCGGAAACAACATACATTCATACAAGCATTCATTCAACATGTTCATCACATTCATTAACAGAAATATGATTGCAGAAGTAAAATAGACAAGATTACTTGTCGTAAAACCAGGAAAGCTCCCGTGCATGAGAACGAATAGCCAAAGCAAAAATGGCATCCCTGTAGTGCGTGGAATGAGAGGCGTAGTCCTCTCTCTACCCATCGTGAGGTTCATTTCTGGTGGAGTGTGCGGATGGGAAAGGAATGACAATCCTGCCACCCCCACTTCCAAAACAATAAATGCCCCAACTACTCAGCTGAACGTTTTAAGGTGGTAGTTGAATAGAACAAAGAAATAGGACACATGGATTTTTACCCCATGGCCCAAGGTTTGACATTCCCCCACCCTTATCCTTGTGAAAATCATGCCCCTTCTCAATTTAGTTGCCGCAAACGTAGCTGGTCGGGGTTCATTTTAATTAAAGATGCATATTTACATGATGATAAACTTAATATATGCCACATGCCCCGGTATACCATCGGTGACATTTTAAATTTGAAACATAACATAACCAATCAATGGTGGGGCCTTGGCCTTTAGCTCTGCACCATGATCATTTACAATATATACATCATATACATTTAATGCAACGGGGTCAAAACCGGGGTGTTACATGATCTAATATTACTTGGTTCAATATTTCAGGTTCATGAGCTTTCAGTACTGCTTGTAGCTGGTTTCATCAATTTTGGTGTGACAAATCAAGTACCACAAGTCTCCTTCAAAATTGTTGCTGGGGATTTGGTTTCACTTCACAGTTTTGGATCTGATATGAACCTATTTGGATCTGATTTATTTTCTGATCTGATAATATTTGGTTTAGGTTTTAAGATTCAAGAGCTTACAGTATTGCTTGTAACATGTTTCATCAATTTTGGTGTGACAAATCAAGCATCGCAAGTCTCCTTCAATTTTGTTGTTGAGGATTCGATGTTAGTTTTCTCTTATGAGTTTTCTGATATTATATTTTGTGAAATATTGGTTATTGCTGAAGCTATATCAGATTATGGAGCTCAATAATTCTCTCTCCATAGTCCCAGGGATTCTCTACCTTTGGTCACATGCTCATCTCCTCACATAACTAGTAAAGAGGAAGACATTATGCATTCACCTGGACACTTGCTCCTAACACTTGGGGATGGTTTTACCACTCATGGTTTGATGTTCAAGGATGTGATATATTATTTGCTTAGGTGTTCCTCACAAGGTTCAAATTCTCAAGCACCTTTGCTCTTTCTTCAGATGATTTCAGTTTCTCTACATGGGTCCAGTTTTCACCGTGCAGTTGTTTATATTTCTTATTCAGTTGAGTACATTGTTCTTCTTCCAAAGAGGAAGATTACTCTAGACACAAGCACTTTTTTTGGATTCATGGGTTCACCTACACAGAACCAAGATACTGCTGCTACATAATGCTTCAAATAGCAGCAAAAATTTTCACAAGTTTTTTCAAAATTTGTATTCCTGCTTATTTTGAGGGGGGGTGTTTCCGATGAGGTTTTCCCTATTTCCTCGGTTGTATTAAGCAACATTTTTATTTTCTATCTTTTATATTTTATTTGGGTGACCTATGGTCTTGTTACCAGGGCCCACAGTTGTCCAAGTTAGGATTCAGGGGGGGTGTTAGGATTATTAATCCTGCCTTGACCATACTGTCTATTAGATTATTTAGCCTAACTTAGGAACCTTAATTAATTAATTGGGTCCACTAGTACCATTGGGTCCACTTGGCCTAATGGGGCCNTTAACTGCCACTTACTACATGTGCATGCATTAGTTTTGGAGCCTCCTAGACCAATCCCTACATTTTAGGAGCCACTGGGAGTCCCGACACCAACCTCCTTTAGTTAGTTGGAGTTGGAACTAGTTAGTCTTAGTTAGACCCCAATTACTTTTAGTTAGTTCACAATCAGTTAGCTAGCGCTAGTTATGCATGGCTGCATGTGGAGTAGGCACCTTTTCCCACCTACCACACTCAGTTGCATTGAGTTAACTAGCTATCACTGTTTGATTAAGTTGTTGGACATTTGGGAGTTGATCTATTGGACTCTGATATTGATTGAGACACCATGAGTTAGATGGTCATTTAGATACAGTCAGATCCAATGGATAGATTCAAATTTCTACCTAATGCATTCGAATTCTTTTCGTATGTAAACTATTGTAAGATTGGATTTTATTATTGTGAATGATACTATAAATTCCTGAGCAATACTTGTCCATTTCCTATGTGGTTTGTTTTGTTCAGTTTGTATCTTCATTCTCCATTTACTGCAAACATTATTAGAACTATCTTCTTGAAGATCTAAATGGCATTCAAATTCTAATACGATTGTGGTTTCTTTTTGCTCGTAGATCTCCTTGCCTATTACTTTTGAATCAATGGATGGACTACCAAGAGCTTAGGAATACTTGGTGAGAAATTTAATCGTTTAGAATAGGTGCACATTGAGAAAACTAAAACTACACATCCTTAACACAGAAAATCCACAAAATTAAAGAACCTGATCCAGATTAGAACAAAAACAAACTAGAAATTGTTCTAAGAAACAAATACTTTTAAAATATCATGTAGAAAAGGGCAACTCGCAAATCCAATGCCCGTAACAACCCAAAAAATTATGCAACACACATCATCAGAATGGTTACTTACCTTTGATTTTCATGTTGCAATGCAACATGACCTTGATTCTTTGTAGCCGATCGAAGCATTTGGATTAAAATCTAATGGCAAACAACATCAACATAAGTCCATTGTGGCAATGGCATTAGCAGCAACTACAATTGGAATCTGAACTGACAAGCTAGGAAATCTTTGTAGTTGGCCGCATCACTTTACCACGTTTCAGTGAGCTACGCGATTTCTTACCACCTTGCATGTATGCAAGGAAACTTTGACGAGGCTTTGCAAGCTTGATGGGACTAGTTCCCTATTCAAGGTGGAAGAGTGCAGTGTAGGGGTTATGTTAGCTTTATGACCTTGCATGTATGCATTGGAGGTGGGAGGCAGACACGATTTGTATACTAGTATACAGTTGCATTGGCTTTCCTAAGTAGGTATATCATGACTTTCCTACAACTGGTGATTGATTCAATTCAGGGTGAGCTTGTTTAAGTATTCGTGCATTATTAAGGCATACAAGTGCCTTATCAGTAAAAATTTAAATTTAGTTCATGATGGAGTCAGTGAAATGAAAAGATCTAAAAAGTGTATCTCTAATATTATTGGCATATATACGTAATAATGCGAGGACTTATTTATTACTTACGTGCATACAAATAATTTGAAAAGGATGATCTAGATCAGTGCTCCCGTACTTGCATAAAATGAAGAGAAAAAACCTTACCTTTGGAAAAATAGAGGAGGTCAAGGGGCACAAAAGATATGAGAATAGATGCTTATATTACATCACATATTAGTTACATCACATGCCAAAATATCGGGGATCACTTCGTTCCTTTACTCTATCCATTGCTCGCTGACTGATATAGTTGAAGAGCTATGATAGAAAAGCAATATTATAAGATAAGATAAATAAAAATAAAAATATATATTTCGTATTCAATTTTAACCTTTTTAACCTTGCTTGGATCATCCTTCTCAGTGTGCTTATGATTGGCCGGATGTTGAGTGGAATACCATAGGTTTGATTGTTTACAAGGCATCTCATGAGTCAGCACACGTGGTGTATATTACTGAGCCACGATTTGTAAATTCTCTCCTAGATGCATGCATTTAAACAACAAATATAGCCATTAGAGGGTATGGCTCCTATGGAATAGTAATACATTACTCTTTTACTTAGTACCACAGGTGGGTTCATTAATACCATACCATAGGTTTTGAATCCCACAATGTCCTATGTCTGTCAGGCCACGTGGAGAGTGCAAGGAAAATTTCCCTTTGTCTTTTATGAAATTACAAGAAGATTGGTATCAAACAACAACAATACTAACATCAAACACTTCTTCATACTATCGAAAGCCAATAATTTATTAAGCAACCCATAGCTTCAAATTCATGTGTGCATTGATTGAAATGGTGTTTTGTTAAGCAGCGCATGGCTGCAAATTCCTGCATATCGACGGGTATTTGCTACAATGTAGCACTTGTTTTGAGGGAGCAGTCAATTATAAGAAAAAATGGAACATATCATATTTGTGATAAAGTTAATGATGGGTAGTCTATATCTTGGCCAATTCAAGAAGCAATTTTCATTTTTTCTAGGGAGAAACTTAAATTGGTTAGGCTTAT
The DNA here is from genome assembly GCA_001517045.1 of Pseudotsuga menziesii. Classification (NCBI taxonomy): domain Eukaryota; kingdom Viridiplantae; phylum Streptophyta; class Pinopsida; order Pinales; family Pinaceae; genus Pseudotsuga; species Pseudotsuga menziesii. The sequence goes on from LPNX010087660.1 coordinate 334,843, forward strand.
GTTGAGGTCGAAGAATTTTAAGACATCTTATGTATTGAAACTAGGGCCTTTGCTATGTCTTTGAATCTTAATAGCATTTATAATAGTGATTGAATCATAATCTTTGTGTTTCAACTCCAAGGAGTATCTCAATTGGTTGGAGTCCAATTCCAAAGAATGTTTGATATTGAAGTCACAGGTTCAATTCTCACTAATCCAACCTTTTGGATCCTTTGGGGTTAGGCTCCCAAAACTAGAGTTGATAGGGCGAGGCCCCTTTGGGTGAAAACAAAATTATGTTTCAATATTTTCATTGGTTAGTTCTTTGTGGATCCACAAATTTTACTTTTTATTTGAAATTTTGACCAAATTCAAAACATAATATTGTTGAGATTCAATAATATTGGCTATTAAGTTTTTCTAAATACAAGATGACAAAGGAAGCAACCAACAACAATCCATGGGGACCAGAGACTCGTAAAATGGTTGTCTCTCATGTTGACTTTGAAATGGACAATAACTAAAAAATTATCATGTTGACTTTGAAATGGACAATAACTAAAAAATTATCAATATTATACATAAGAGGTATAAATTTTATTTACATATACCAAAAAAATGGAATTGTTTCTTTAAAAACTATATCAAAATAGTTGGCTAAACTAAAAAAACATGGATATAAAAGACAATTTGTTGTTTTATTGCACTTAAATCCATTTTAGAATAAAAGTAAAAACGCAAATGGAAGTCTAATAAAAAGTTTGTGATTTGGATATGAGGACTTAAATCTACATGAACAAATTTTGTAATTCTCTTAAAATCTTCTAAGTTATTTTTTAAGACCACATGCCTTGAGTTTCATTACAATTCCCCTTTCCCATTTGTATGATGGCTTAACATGTAGTATTTGAAGGGATAATAATTGGATCCCTTTCAATAATATAAGTATCGTTTTTTTAAAGGATAGTGTATGATAAAGCCATAAGCTCAGAAAATGAAAGACTTTAGTGTTTACTTGATTTGTGTGAAAAAAACTATGATTTTCAGTTACATGAAAACAAACCCTCCTTTTGGTATTGGAATTAAATGAGCAAAACAATATTTGTGCTAACACGTTGACTTGGATAAGAAGAGTTTGAGGGAGACTTTCAAAATATTAATACTTATGGAGTGCTTGTTAACAAATGGTACAAAGAGTTTTGCAGCATACTTTTAAAGTGAAAAAGATGTTCTCTTTCAACTCACTCATTTTCAACATGTAGATAACCCAGATTATTCCATCTTTTTTCTAAAACTATCTAGCAATGGTATTCAAGCTATATTTATATATTCAATTCTTATGCACACTAATCAAGCAAAGATATTAAACCATATATACATTAACGTCTTCCCTTGAATCATATAATTTTATAAAATGAGTAGAAAATACTATAAATTTTAGTATCTATATTTTAGCAAAACATCATTTGGGAGATACATTTTATGTCAAAAGAAAATCCTAGAGGCACTACCCTATTTGAAAGGATGTTAATGTAAATATATTAGATTTGATTACAATTTGATATGGAATCAGTAATGTAAATAATGTTTATGATTTATGCATTGTTTTTTTATCTAGTTTTTTATTGAAATATTTGGTTACATTGCAATCTAATTATTAGCAAGTCAATGCAGATCCCTTAGTTGCCACCCCTATATGCTAAATCATGTTTATAATTGTTTATTTCATTGGAACCCTTTGGGCTTAATCACAGTATGTTGTAAACATTTTTGGAGCTTAACGGGACATACAATTATGTCCTTCTCTATTTTTATCAATTCAGCCTAATCTATTCAATATCTTAGTGCTTTTTGTCTCCTCCTTTCACAATTGTAAAAAAATATTTGTACCGAGTTTGTCTAGGGTGAAATATTATATGTAATTATACTTCAATATCAGTGAAAAATTTGAAAGATCGAAAGTAAAAGGTATGTAAGACCAGGAGATTTCTAGTCAATTTAGAATTTACGAGGATTTAACATATAATAGTATCATAGATACATACCCCATATATAGTGCTTTAAGAGTGTGAATAGAAGGGAAAGTAGTGCCATTTCCTAAATATACTAGAATGGAGTTGCAAATGAAATGATAAGACTATGAACAGATGGGACAATAGTGTTACTTCCTTAGCAGATACGAATACCAAATATCGTCATAGATCATGTTAAACAAACATCGGTTGAGTATTTTGATTATGATACTACCACCCTAGCTAACGACCACTGCCACCATCATATATACCATCATCCATCCAACAACCGCAACCACCTCTTCATTCAATGAAATATTAAGGTGGTCCTTATCATGTCCACCACCACCTTACATGTCATCATTCAACCAACTACCTATTCATTCAATGAAATATTAAGATGTCCCTTGTCAGTGAAGTCTGTGCATTCATTAAACTTTTAAACTTTCAATAAAGCATTCAATGCATATTAAATTTCTTAAATAACCCAATGTTTAAACTTTGTGTTTCCATATGATTAAAATTTTGGTGGAAAGAAATAGAGAAACCTTGGCAATATCATCTGAAACAACATGATTAGTCCACACATAATAGGCACATAATTTTACAAATATCTTATTCAATTCACATCAATCAAGGAGATTAATACATTTAAGCTTGCAAATCGAGTACCATGAGACCTTGCGAAGATAGGCATGGACTAATAAGAAAACAAAATAGAAAACGAAAGTGATTTTAGTTTCTTTTTTAAAACTATTGGAATAAATTTGTCACATGATCTAGTAACCCAACTAAATCATAAGAAAGTGAAATCTACATAAGGTAATTGGCATAGTTAGAATGGGACCTGCATGCTCCCCCATTTCGTCATCATTGAAGGATGTCCCCATGCAATGCATGGAGTCAAGGATGGTAGGGAGTGATGTGCCTTGTTCTCATTGGTATAAACTCCTATCATGCCAAACACTCTCATGCATGTAATTGGGTTTTTGTCAGTCATGAGGTCCATAGTGGGAGGAACCAACCAAGTTAACATTGTCTATGGGAGAGGTGGGTTGTGGATTATTGGGATGAAAAATAATTAAAGAATTTAGTTTGTTGTTAAAATGAAGACATCTTTGTGCTTGCATTTCTTGGAGCACTTTGTTCTCTTCTTTTCTTTTTCTTTTTGTATGGGGTGTATCTGTGCATAGTGTTTTATAGGAATTGTGAGAAATATTCTTAGATATCTAATGACTTAAGATTCTTGGATTCTTTGCAGTTTCATGGTATTGGGTTCGATCTTAGATGGGGTAACTTGAACAAGGAAAATATTAAGAGGAAATTATGATGATTGGCCCTAAAATGAATTCCATTATGGGATTTATTAATTCTAATGATTCTAACATCATGATCTTAACTGATTACATTAGGATTTTAAATGCGTCTTTGTCCTCCCATGCCTTTAAGTATAATGATAGCAATGGTATTAATATTTACAAGAAACAAATGTAGGATTCTAATGGAAATCTGGGAGATTCAAAACTCAACTTAGACTTGAGTCTTTCCTACAAGAAAGAACCCCTTAATGCCATAAAGGGATTTAAATATGACTTATAGAAAAAAAAATTAGAAGTGATTTTCTCATGAAGAGTATCAAAGGCCTCGTAACCAAAGTGGGTCTACGACAGGATTTATGGGAAAGGGGGGGGGGTGGATTCAAACTTCATACCTATCAAGAGAAAGAGGATTCTTATTCCTCTAAGTGGAAAGGAAGTCAAGTGTTGAGGAACTTGAAAGGTGCAAGGATTCTCATTGAATGAATGATTGCCATGTTAGATCTAGTTACTCATACATGTGGTAGTAACATGTGTAATTTCAAGAAGATTCTAGAGGATCCAAACACTAACCCTAATCGGGAATTGAAGAATAAAAAAAAGCATAACCATAACCTTATATGGCTATCAAAGCATGTTAAATTATAGACCGCTAGGAAAGGAAGAGGTTTTTTTCCTATTGTATTATTTTTTGGTTCCATAGCTAAGTAGGAAAAGGGAGTGGGGTATTGTAAGCATAAAAGAGGAAGCATGTAATAGAAAATCATAGTACTTGAAAGTTTTGGTTGGGTATCCTAGGGTACATATTGTGTTCATTATGTATATGGTGTGGTACTTGTTGTTTTAGATTCTTTTCATACATTCTCAATTTAGTTCAATATTTTGAGCACTATGCTTGTAATAGTAGATTATAATAATAAATAATAAATACATAATAGATATTTTGCAAAACCTTATAATATCTGTGGTGACAAACTATTCTAGTTGAATATCTATATAAAATTACATGCCACTTATTGTCATTTATATTACCCCCTCCTCCATATCCCTATCCTTCCCCTTTATCTTCCTTCTTTCTCTTCACTTTGGATTTTGTCCAACCCTCCCCTTCTTATTCCTTCTTCTTGTCCATCGCCTTCCTTCTTCCTCTTTCTTATCTCTATCATTTGTTTGTTCTTATTATCCTTTATGATCTCCACCTTCTTATTATTCATCTCATTCTCATTCCCCTTCATCTCCTTCTCTTCCCTCTTCCTCTCCATCCCCTTTCTCTTCCCTCTTCCTCTCCATCCCCTTTCTCTCTCTCTTACTCCCTTTCTTATTCTACTTTTACTCCTTCAGCTCCCTCTCCTTATTTATCTTCCATACCCCACCCCAATCTTATTTTTCTTCCCCCACTCCTATCCTTATTCATCTTTGTTTTTCTTCCCCTTCCATCCTCTCATGTTATTTCTCCCCTTCTTCTCTCATTTTCTTCCCCTCTCCCATTTTCTCTTTCTTCTCTCACTCTCTATTTTCTCTTTATCTTCCTCTATTGCTCTTCATATTGAATTGTAAGATAACCTAATTAATAATAATAATAATAATAATAATAATAATAATATATCCTTAAAATAAACAATAATTCATTAATTTAGGTATCACTTAGGATAATATCGATAAGCATGACTATTATGTCATTCTAAAATAAATTAATGCAAATTAGCCCCTCTAACCCATCTTGTTAATGGCATTACACACCCCATCCTACTCTTTGAATAACCAAGTATATACATCCAAGGAGATACACTGGCATGAGATCAGGTTAGAATGGTGTGGATCATGGTATTATAGCCAATTTATTTTAAATATAACAACTTCAAGATGACATACCATAAGTATTGTGTTAGTTGCATAGAATTAGCCCTCTAATTATCATCTTTAAATGTGTTGATGATATGCATGTATAATTTCTATCTTCATGTTAAATTGTGCATTCATTTTATTCCATGGATTTTGTGTACTTAGATGGGTAATGTACCATTGCAATAATCTATAGATCAAATGGCTTCCAATAGAGAGGGATCAAATGATAACGCATAATACAAGGAAAGAGAGGAGGAAGGTCATAGAAGAACGACTAAAAGAAAAGTAGTCCATGAAGGACAATAATTTCCACTAAATTGTAATTACATACTTTATTGTTATTGTTATATTATTGTTAAAGAGAAAATATATATAGATGAGGATTATATGCATGACATCAAATCAAATATGCGCAGTCTTGATCGAGAAACCGTATGGATGTTAGATAAGGTACGGTTTATCCCACGTTTTTTGCTAAAATTTATTGTAAATTATAGTATTAATTTAATCCTATATACTACATATTTCACAAAACTTATTCCTTCTGTAACTTGAATTTTAATACTTAAACATAGGGCTCAAAGATGGCAATGGACGAAAGTAAATATTTTTCTTAGTAGAATACAAATAATCAGCATATAAAGAAATACATGATGATTTGCAAGGAAATATTTTAAAATATGAAAGTGTCAAAAAAATTCAGCAAAATTTTCCTTCGAGATTTTTTTGACACTATCACTAAGGAGTGGTCAAATGAATACCACAAAGTTTTGGCTAAGGTAAATAATACTAGTAAGCAAGGAGAATTTCAAGATCTAAGTAAAAGGTTCCCATACACACATTTTAGTGATAGATGGGTCCTTCATAGATTCTCTAAGACTGTGAAGAGGAGGAGATACCACATCAAGTGAAATAGTCACTCATATTTCTAGTCTTTTTTCTTTACTATTCATTGTGTGTCTTCATTGGATTTTATGGTAACCTGATTTTTATTAGTTATGAAAAAATTCAATAAGTTAATCAAAGAACTCACTAAAATAAAAATATACAAGTGGATGTTGAAAAACAAACATATTTAAAAACATCCTTAAGGATCATGAAGAGACTTTGAATCCCTCTCATGATAAGATACCATGAGAAGTGTACCCTCACACACCTGATCTAGGTCGTGCCCAGGTGCATGCCGAGGACAACAGTCGACTGAATGAGTCGAGCACTGTTATGGAGGAAGCATAGGAAAAAGAACAAGTAAAGCAGGAAACACACTATATCGAGAGAAAGCATGCGCACAGACAATATGCAAGAATTCGAACTAGTTTCTATTATTATTTATTATATCTATGAAGGTTCGTTGATTGTTACAATAATGTACATGTTTATATAGGATGTTGAGATGCTTGGGTGACTACTTGTTATGTTCAGTTACAAGAATTTATAACAGTTCAAAATTTCAACAGTAGCAAATGACTGGAAGACAAAGATCTTCTATCGATGTTCGGAAACCGTCGGTGCCGACAAGGCATGTCAAGATGCTATATGTCAAGGTAGTCGGAGTAGTCAAAATAGTCTAAGTGCTACAATTTTCCAAAATTCGACAACATGACAACTACTAGTTGGATCATTCCTCCTTCCTTAAGAAACAATGGTCTCCATTGTGTATTCGTTCAAGTGAGGAAACTTTGTTGTCTATTTCAGTAGCAAAGTACCATTTACTTTGCGTGGGTAGTTGTCCAGCTTTAGCCACTTGAAGCAAGGGAATGGATTTCATCCTTGTATGGCGTATGCATCGTCCCACAATGGTGTTACAAGGAAGAGGTTCCTAAACATCTAGATGTATGTCTTTGGGTTCTGTTGTCTGCAAATCATTTTGTTCCAACAATGGTGCATGGTATGGTCGAAGTTGATCTACATTGAATACTGGATGTAGGCCAAGGAATTTAGGAATGTCGAGCTGAAAAGCGTTTTCTCCAATCTGTTTAAGGATAGTGGATGGACCATATCGCAAACGTTTCATCTTTTTGTATGGACCAATGAAGCGTTCCTTCTTTAGATGTAACCGGGCTTGATCCCCAATTTGGAATGAATGAGGAATACGATGCTTGTCATGACGGGCCTTAGCTTTTGCATTAGCTCGTTGCGACATTTCCTGTGCTTTCTTATGGGTGTTGTAGATTTGATATCTGAACTTTAATGCTTTCTCCACTTCTAGTCCTTTGAAGTCGGTGTCATTCGATTGTGTCGAGGAACTAATCAAGTCAATAGGCATCAAGGGTTGAAATCCGTAACAAATCTAAAATGGAATTATTCCCATAGAACTATTTTGAACACGATTGTAGCTGTGTTGTATGTATGGAAGGATGCCATCTCATGTTCGATGATGCTTATGGTTGTACATGAGAATTAATTGTACTATGAATAAATTTACAACTTATGTTTGTCTGCGGTTGGAAGGCTGTCGACAAAGAAAGTCTCGTGTCAAGCTGTTTCCAGATATTTTGCCAAAAGGTGCTGACAAATATAGCATCTCTTTCAGAAATAAAGGTCGTCGGGAGGCCATAATGTTTTCACACATGTTCAAAGAAGAGATGATCAGTCTGGTGTGCTGTCGTAGTCTTCTTGCATGGTATAAGTATAGCCATCTTGGAAAATATATCGACTACTACTAGATCACGTCATGTTGATGTTTGGTAGTAGGATATCCAGTCAAGTAGTCCATAGAAATAGATTCCCATGGTCGACTAGGAACTAATAGGGGTGTGTACAGTCCTTGTCGTCGATTTGGTGGTTTAGCAATGACGCAAACCACGCATGATCAAATGTACTTGTTGACGTAAGATTTAAGTGAAGGCCAGTAAAAGTACTTTTAGAGGATAATAAGTGTTTTTGCGACTCCAAAATGTCCTACAGTATTGCTATAGTGTGCATCCCAGATGAGCTTCTATCGATGCTCATTGGTCTGTACACAAAGCTATCCAAGCTTGTATAGCAAGGTGTCCTTCAGGAAGTAGTCGGTAGTAGACAATGTGTTGGTCTAAAGTTGTCGATAAATTACGGAGAACTCACAATCTACTGAATACAATAATGGCCAAGTGGTGGTGTCATAACCCTACATACTCATCACTATAGATAGTATAGTAATGGGTGGTTGAATGAGATAATCGACTGCAGAATTGAATTTTCCTTTCCGATACTTAATTAAAAATTGAAATTGTTGCAGGTAATTAATACACTTGAGTTGTCGAGTTGTCTGTAATTTCGACTAGGACAGAGTGAACTGCAAAGGTTTATGGTCAGTGAGGATGACTGTCTCCTTTCCAAGAATGTAGTGGCTCCATTTATTAAGAGCTTTCACAATGGTGTATAGTTATTTTTCATACGTCAAATACCTTCTAACAGTTTCGTTGAAAGTCTCAGAATGAAATGTGACTGGGTGACCCAACTGAGTGATCACTGCACCGAGAGCATAGCCCGATGTGTCTTTCTCAATCTCAAAGGGTTGATGTAAATCAGGTAATACAAGTACTGGTGCATTACAAAGATGTTTTTTGAGTTGTTCAAAAGCTTGTTGTTGTGTCAATGTCCATTAGAAGACATTTTTCCCATTTCCTTTCGTTAACTGATTCAAAGTCTATGCGATGTGGCTAAAGCTGAGTATGAACTGTTGATAGAAATTCTCCAAACCAAGAAAAATTCTCAGTTCGTGAATTTTTTGAGGAATGGGCCAATCTTTGAGGATGTGTATTTTTTCTAGGTCAACATGAATGCCTGTAGAGTCAATTACATGCCCCAAATATTTGATGTTGGTCATCGCAAATGAGCAATTTTCCATGTTCATATATAGTATATGTTGTTGAAGAGTGTCAAAGACTTGTATAATTTGTCGGACATGTTCTTCCCATGATCAACTAAAAATCAAGATATCGTCGAGATAGACAAAGACACATTTGCCGATGAGAGGTCATAGAAGGCCATCCATATATCTCATGAAGGTTGCAAGTGCATTGGTTAAACCGAAATGCATGACTAACCATTCAATTGAATCCTTCCTTGGTCTTGAAAGTTATTTTCCATACATCGACGGACTCGATAAAAGTTTGATGATATCCCAACTTGAGGTCAAGATTCGTAAAGAACTTAGCACCTTTCAGACTGTCGATGAGTTCATCTATCTGTGGAAGAGGGTATCTGTTATTTACTAAAATTTTGTTGAGATCCTGTTAGTCAATGCACATGCGCCAAGTCCCATCTTTCTTTGGAACTAAGATGACTGGACTTCCACAAGGAGAGGAGCTGGGGAGGATATGACCCTTGTTGACCAAATCCTGAATTTTCCTGTGAATCTCTTCGTTCTCGATAACGGATCTTTTGTAAACATTTGCGTTAGGTAATGAAGAACTAGGAACAAGTTCAATGGATTTTTTTACCTGACAATGCAGAGGTACTCCGTTCGACTCTTGAAATATGTTCTGGTATTCTTCAAAAATGTGGTCGATATGTTGTTGTTTGTTGGGAGCTGCGTTTGTCAGTGAGTCGACTTGTTGATGAAGTCTTCCTGGAATGTTGAGGCTTTATCATAATTAGTGAGAACTTCTGAGCATGATTGATAAGCTTCTTTTTTTGTTTGGCAGATATTATAGCAACCGTTGATGTGGTTTGTCGCTCTGGTATGTCGTCCCATTGATTCCAAATTTTGAAAATCACCTTCTGAGGCCATGACTAATAGTTATCGTGTCGATCTGATAGGTAATGTTTCCCAAACAAGGCATTGGCTACAAAAAGTGGTGCCACATCATAGAGTACTTCATGTTCAAAAGGCTTGATAAAGCAGGCGAGTCTGCATTGGCGTGTGATTCTTAGTTCTTGTCCATCCTTCATCCAACTAATATTGTAAGGTTGAGGATGTGGAGTGGTGACAAGACCTAATTTCTTCCCAATATCTTCAGAAACAAAGTTCTTCTGGCTACCATTATCCACAATTAGATATAATGGATTTTTCTAAACCCATATATGTGTATGGAATAGCCGTTCTCATTCCTTCTCATCGACAATAATCGAGGATGTCGGAGTAGTCGAAGTCGAATCCAAGAGGGTTGATGCATATGGATCAGATTCTACCAGGGTTCTATCAGACAAGTCGGATGTTGACACTTTTTTTAAAAAATTTCTTTCGATCTTTTCATTCTGACATATCATGCCATGTTGAATTGTAATAATCACACCATTTACTAGTAGGAGCTTGTTTTCTGCGGCCCTTCTTGTCTTTCTGGAATTTCTTCCTGTGATGATCGGGCTTTGGAAGAGTCGGTTGAGAAGGATTCTTAAACTTATCGGAGTCAATTGGTGACTTCTTGTCGGATGTTCAACCTGTTGGCTTGTTTGCGAAACATGATTTTCCTTTTTGTTTAGTTTCAATCTTGCTGGCGTAATGAAATGCATTCGCAAGCGTACTAATAGTTAGAAAATCCATCTCTTACTGAATGTACAGGGATAAAACACTGGCATGCTTCAGAACAAGCAATTTCTCTTCTTCTTGGATGCCAAGTCTAGCCATGAGTTGATAGAAATCGTAAGTGTAACTATGCACAGACTGGTATTTCCATTTCCTTAGCTGTTGCCACTTCTTATAATGTTGTTCAAGATACTTGGGCGGGTAGAACTCCTTTCAAACGTATTTGACAAATTTTACCCATGTGTCTATGGGGTCGTCTTCTTTTTCCATCTTTGTCGATAAATTTTCCCACCAGCAGTGTACAGAGGTTGACATCTTCAAGGACGTAATGGTGATATTTTCCGCTTCATAGAATTCATTCATAGAGTAGTGAGATTCCAGTTCTTTGTACCCAATTGTCGACGGATTTCGCGGCAATCTTTCCTTCAAGATTCGGTATGTCTAGATTCATTTGCACTTTGAAGGGTTTGATTTTATCGGAGTGAGGTCGTGTCGAGGATTCCCTGGAGTTCGAAGCGATTCGCATGAGAATCTTGCAAAACTAGGCAGACATTTCGGTCCGCTAGCGAGCCAATGATTTTTCTATGAGTTGTTATGTCTCGTTAGTTGCATGTCTATGGTTTAATTTTTCGACCATCTTTTCTAAAGTCGAAGGAAGTGTCTTCTTGTGTTGCTTATTTTGTGAGCATTTTTGAATATGCATAAATTTAAATAACTCTGATGGAAGTGTTGATGTAACTTAAGCTCCTGAACAAGATCAAGCTCTGATATCAATGATCCATGTCATTCCAAGGTGCACGTTGGGGACAACAATCGACTAAATGAGTCGAGCACTGTTATGGTGGAAGCATAGGAAAAAAATAAGTAAAGCAGGAAACACACTATATTGACATAAAGCATGCACACAGATAATATGCAAGAATTCGAACCAGTTTCTATTATTATTTCTTCTCTCTATGAAAGTTCGTTGATTGTTACAATATTGTACATCTTTATATAGGATGCTGAGACGCTTGGGTGACTAACTGTTACATTCAGTTACAAGAAGTTATAAAGGTTTAGAAGTTCAATTATCGCAGACGACTGGAAGACAGAGATATTTTGTCGATGTTTGACAACCGTCGGTGCTGACAAGGCATGTCAAGATGTTGTATGTCAAGCATGAAACCTATCGAGGTAGTCGGAGTAGTCGAAACAGTCGAAGTGCTAGACTTTATCGAAGTTTGACAACATGCCAACTACTAGTTGGATCAACACCACAACAAGAGGTCATAAAGGTAGTAAATAATATATAATTAGTTGAATTATCAAATAAATATTTATAATGGCTAATTTACCATTAAACGTTTAACTTCTTAGAAAGTGAGAGAAAGGAGAATTAAGAAGAGGAGAGGAAATTGACAACAATTCAATTGACTTTAGACATCAAATTCATTTCCTTTTATTATATTTATATACATTTTCATGCATTGTTGTATACAAAGTTGATATTTCCCTAGGTTGACAATGCATAACTTATTGCAGATATAAAAAACACATGGTTATTTTCAAATTTGATTTAAATTTTCATAATTGTGTTTATATATACATGTATTTTTTATTTCATGGTGTGAAATTCATTAAATGACAATGAATTAAAAATAGATCCATACTAATAATTAATTTCATCAATATTTAAATATTATAAACTTTAATAATAATGATTAAATTAAAAATTGATAATAGTAATAGTCATTATTATAATAAATTAGAATTAATTATTAATAATTTTGGAATAGCGATGATAATTATTAATAAAAAATTAATAAGTGATTTTAGCAAAATCATTTATAAGTGCACCTGCATTAGGTGTTGGTGGATAGCCCCTTTGGTTAATAGTAAACCTACATCTCTCTTTCAATGCAAAAGAGGTATGAGGCAGGGAGGTCCTATCTCCCTTAGCTTCCTCTATATTGCAATGGTATATGCTCTAAGTAGAAGTCTAGAACAAGAAGGATTAGATGGAAATCATCAAGATATATTCATGGTGTGAGGGGTAAAAAAAATCAATCATTCTTAGTTTGTGGATTAAAATAATTCCTTGGGGAAGAAACAATCATCATTGTTGAGTGATTTAAAGAAGTGCTTGATATCTTTATGAATTCTTCTGGAGGTTGCACGGAAAAAAAGAAACACAGTGATTATAGATGGAATCTTAGTCCCAAATTGATGAATTTCATTGCTAGAGTTCTTGAGTTCCCCTATGTCCTAAACTAGACATCATCTAAATATCTCGGGATTCTAATCATGTTGAGCTATCTAAAGGAAACAAATTGGAAAATTATAATTCTAAAATTCTAAAGAAAATGAAATATTGGGGGAATCAGTGGATCAATTCGATAAGAGTTATTTTAATCAAATGTTTTCACTCTTCACGTCCTTTGTATTGAGGATCAAATATGCTTGCATCGATAAGTATTAAGTAGTTCATTGGGAAATCACTTCAACAATTCTTATGGAAATATGGGAAGATTAACAATAAGAGGTTCCATATTATTAACTAGAGTACAATGACAACTTCACTAGATTAGCAATGCATTGCTATCAAAGATCGATAACTAATGAATTTGGCAATGAGAGAAAATAACCTATGGTCAGTAACGTTTGAAAAGAAAGCATTGTGGAAGTTAGTTATCCACAAAAATACTTACAAGAAACCCATATTAGAAGTCTAGACTGGTCACGACCTAAGGTAAGAAGATTCTCAATATGCAAACTGTGCAAAGCATCAACTCATGATATTTAATATAGACTCTTTTTGGTTCCTAGAAATGGCCAACAAATCCAACAATGGGAGGAAAAAAAATCTAGAAAAGGCTCTATTAAATCAAATTTAGCATCTTGATGAACTAACATAATGGATGGAAATTGAAAAATTAACAAGAAGGAATTAAAATATTAGCAAAATCTCTCATCAATGGCAAGAAGCAAGTAGAATACCCGTAGTGATTAAGGACCCAAAAATATTTGAATATTCTAATATTTTGCAAAATAATTATTTTATTAGGACAATGTGTAAGACTATATACAAGCCACAAAATCACTGCTAGGATAGAACTATAACAGTAGTGCACATTAAAGGTAGATTTGTTAGAATATTAAAGAACTTGGATATTTTTATTTTTAACAGCAGTGCACACTATAGGTAGTTTTGTTGGAAATTTAAAGAACTTTGATATTTTTAAGACAATTTTTCTTTTAATACATTAATATGTTGGAATATTTTACTATAACCTTTGCTTAATCCAAAAATAACATTTACATTTAATATATATAAAATAAAACTAACAATAAACTATTAATTATTAATTATAAAATCAATACAATTAAATAATTAATTGTTAAACAACAATAACAACAAACTATTAATTATTAATTATAAAATAAAATAATTAAATCATTAATTATTAATTAATTACAATTAATAATTCACATAATATCAACACATAATGATGTAACTATGGTTAACATAACAAATAGATACAATAATATTGATGCATATAGTTCATACAAGACACAAAAAGTACACAATAGTGATGCAACCAATACGTGCACGATGAAAAAATATAAAATAATTTCATTGTTATCCATATTTTGTATTTAAACATGTGATACAATGAATGATCCATGAGACATAACACTAACACGTAGAAAAATCAATGGTGTGGAATACAATGCTAACGAGATGCAACTTTACTATAATGCTAAAAATAACGACACCGTGAGGGAACCTAAAAATGACTCCCCATCAATGCAAAGAAAATGTAAACAACATCCAAGTACTATGCCAATACAATCACAAATGACACCCCATCAATGAAAAACCATATGAATGATGCAACTATGACACCAAATTAATGCTATGACGTGTGATGAAATAAAAAATGATGCCATGGAGATAGGAGTGTTGTTGGTTGAACTTAATCTTGGAAATATGAGTTATTATAAGTCATTGTTAATATTTTTATGTTTTTATAATTATTTATCAAAAAAATAATTATACATTATAAAATAAAATGAATATTTTAAATTTGAAATCTCATTTTAAGTCACATCCACTTTAAGTCATATCAATGTTCAACCATTGGTCCCAAGCAAAAATACACTAAAACACACTGGGACTAGACAACTTGGAACTTTGTGGCTAATATGGCATCAATTTGGATTCGTCACACCACAATACCAATATAGTTAGATAGAGAACATTCCAACGTATATATAATAAAACTTTGGAGGAAAAAAAAAGCTCAAAAACATGGAGAATTAATTTTTTTTAAAAAGAAACACCACTACTAGCTTCTCTTCCCTATGTGACACTAATTTTACTAACTTTGAAGCAAAGGTGATGGAAATTATGATACTCACAACCGTGATGTGCTTTGCATTGCGAAAACTCCAAAAAACATAACAAAAATAGTGTATTGTAGTAATGATGATATCATATTTCCAAGTGATCAATATAGATTATCAATACATATTACTTTATGGATCTATATGTTATGTCAATGTAACAATTTTTTCCCCAAAGCTGCATTTTAGGCTCAACAAACATTTTCAATTTTAATAATTCTAAAAACTCCTACCAGTTCACAACTTTGACACTTCACCCCCATAAATTACCAACACGTATATCAAATTATATAGTTACCTTCGAATCAATGATGGCATCTTTCACAATGTTCCCAAATAACACAACTACGTGTTGTCTATATCAACCTTCAAACTAATGAGACTAAGCATAACAAGTTCCATAGTCATGGAATGAGGTGCACTACCCTAAAAATCCAACACTTAAAAAACATATACACAAGTTCAACCTTCACCTTTTGAGTATATACACAAGTGGTAGCGGGCCATCTCAAGCTTTAATTTCATAGGGTGGCCTTTGGTCAAGGTTATTATGGTTACTCGTGAAAGCTCCATCCCCTACTTGTGGCATTACAGTATGCAATGGGGATATTGCCTCAAGGACACATGGGGATATTAATATAATTTACCCTATTAAGGAGATACTTCTTAATCGATGATCCAAAAAAACCTTAGTCCTTCGAGGAGTATTACAGTATTACAGTGTGAACTACCTTTTCCTCTACTTGATTTGGCTACATAAAGTATGGTTGTTACCTGGACACTCTGATAATGTTAACAATCCTTATCCTTATCATGTTATTGAATTTTAAAGTGTGATTGTTCTGCATCCATAGAGTGAATCTCATCCAACCTATCCAATACCTCATCAAGTAGACTGTCGTTGTGCTTAGTTAAAGTAATAATTTGAGTCATGGTTCTACATACATTTTGCACGATACCTCATCAATTTATTGACCCTATTGATAATTTATGTGATGTAAAACTAAGAAATTATTCTTCCCAACACTTGGTCCGTACAACAACTGTACTACTCACCATTGCATGTCAATATATTGAACTATGACTGCATTATGACCAATATCACCAAGCCCACACATAGAGTGAACGACGTCAACCTTTCCTGCGATGTTACTTGTTATATAGTGTTCTTCTTTTGCGACTTGGAAGATCTATTTTGTTTTTTGTTCAGTTCTTCATCTTTTGTAGATTTCTAGTGTTCTTCCTTCACAACTTTGTGGCCTTCTTCCTCCGTTTCTTTTTGAGCTTCAGTCGCTTGTCACGCCACTTAGGGAATATCAAATTATTTCTTTCTTTCTATCATATTATGTTCTTCTTCTTATTTGTCCTTGCGACATTCTTTTTTTGTGGCCTTGTGATGTTCTTCTTTGTGGCCTTGCAGTGTTCTTCTTATGCCGCTTTGCAATGTTATTCTTCTGTGGACTTGTGGCATTCTTCCTCCATAGCTTTCTTTCTAGCCTCTTCTGCATGCAGAGCTTCCTATTGAGAATTTTTCTAGGATTCATCTTTCAAGTTCTCTCCTTGCGATAATCTTTGTCTTTGAAGCCACCGCAACTTTTACGGTTCATTGGAAAGAAAATTACCATTTCACCTCTCTTTCTTGTAGCTTGGTCCTTCTTCATTTCTCGTTCTGCATTAGCTATGAGGGAAACTATTTTTTCAATTCTAATAGTATCCTCAAGGGATAAATACTGTTGGTGTAGTATCCTCTGTCCATTTCCAATATTTTTTTCAAATACTTCACAAAAGGAAGTAGCAACTTGAAACATAGTTTCTTCAGGGTCTTCCTCAGTGTATGTAGTTAAGATGTAACGATAACGATTTGAAATGTTCTCCAATCACCCTCCTAGGGTCATCCCTTTTTTTCTTTACAAATCAAAGTTTCATCTCTTCCAATACATTAGATTCCTGATGGGCATGCTAAGAATTAGCTAAGCTGAAGGAGACGATGCAAATGGGGAAATTAGGCCAAGCCTTCTTACTCATATGGATCAATTGGGCTCCAACACCTTTTTATGACGGTTTGGTATGTCGTTTCATGGGCGATCAATTAATCAAGAACATTGATGGGTAACAAATGGGGGGGATGCAGTCATGTTGAAGACTCGAATGTAGGTAAATAAATCTAGTTTATATCAATCACCAATTTCTAACAGGGCTACCAGTTCAGCTACAAAGCTTCGTATAAGTGCTTTCTCCTTTTTACAAAGCAGAATGAGGTTTTCTTTTTAATATTTTCTCTTCAACCACAAGAAATTTGAATATGGATATAGATGGCATGTATTTGTTGGGTAATTTACTCTCATTCCTTGACCTATAGTGGAACCCTTCATGTTGGATTGCATGGTCATAGGAGGAAATATTCCTTTTGGAAAGTTGGGTGGTAATGAATTTACCCCTAATGGTTTCAAAACTCTACTTTGGGAGCCATTGCCAATTCAAAGATGCCACATGCCTTGGTAGTTTTGGGCCAACAACACGTCATGTCTGCTTTATCTTTTGTGCTACTTTGTAATGTATTGTTCCTCATGGCTGTTTATTTTTCTTGTCATGGTCCGATATCCACATTCAAGCCCAATAACTTTACACCTAATATCTTGGTCATTACCCTCCATCCCATGGTTATTTTTCCATAAAATCAAATTTCTTGTTCATAGAACCTACCATATAGATCCCCACATGGTCGACATAAAACTCTGATCGATTCCCTGATGGTCAAACCCATCTGACGAGGCATAGAACCTACCATATGTCAAAAATGTGGGCATCGGGATGATGAGGAGAAAGAGTATAAGCCCTTTCTCAAAATTTAGTAATTCATATGATTGGGATTAAAATTTAGGAACCTTGGTGATGAGAAGAAAGATCATGTGTCCTTTATCACTATACAAGATACTCCATCATTGTATATGAATTAATTATGTCAATATTAAAAAAGACATGTTAACTCATGAAATCCAATAATTACAGTAATTACACTTATTATTATTAAGCTTTTAAAATGATAATCAAATTTTTAGAAATTGATAATCACAACATTGGAAACTAGTATTCACACTACTAAAAACTGATAATGAAACTTTCAAAAACCATTAATCATACTTTTAGAAACCGATGTCACACTTCTGGAACTACAATCACATTTTTGAAAATTGATAATCACACTTTTGAAAACTGATAATCACACTATGGAAAACTGATAGTCACACTTTGGGAACATGTTGTAAGCCCATATTTTCACTGGGAAGACTAAGTTTAATGAAACCAAGGTTAGAAAATAGAAAATCCTTATCCTTCCCTTAAAACTAGTACAAGTAGAAACTCCTTTTCAATCGAAGGGGCCTAGACTTCATATGAGAGAGTCACCCCCTTTCCAGTGGTCAACATAAATGGGCCCTCACAACCATTGACTATATTTATCAAATGGGTAGAATCCATTCTTAGTAAGCAAGAAATGATCCAACAATAATTAAATTCCTTGAATAAAATATCATATCTAGGTTTGTGTGTCCGCATAAACTAATCATAGATAATGCCAAATCCTTTACTTCATTTATCATTGGTAGATTTATGTCAAAAGTATAACACATTCCTAAGAAGTGATAAAATTTAAACCCATCCCAACCCTTCCAAAGGGTTTTGACCCATCAAAAAAATTGAAATTGAATTTTTACCCTACAAACTAACAAGGGAAGAGTATATGTAAATCTTTAAAAAGAAGGATACTTTTTTTAAATAAACCATTAATATTTATTTATTGTATACATTCCCTAGGTAATAATCCATTCATTGTATACACAATAAGGATTCTATTACCACAAATTTGAAATGTTTCTTCCATATTATTAAATTATCTTTAATGGTGAATTTGAGAGTGGTATCAAATTTTTATTGGTGTGAGAAATTGGTTGGTGAATAATTTAAATTTTGTTTGATTTGATATGTTTTGAAATATTTGTTTTCTCTAGGAGTTTAAAAATAATAATTGTAACTTGTACTTCCATACACAAAAATTCTTACTAAAATTTAATAACAATGGTCAACATTTCTATCAAAATTTATCCTTAATTATTCAACTAAACATGTTGTATTAATAGTTGTAAGTTGGAACTATATTCCATATTTCCAGAGGTTGAGTTGAATCTAGTTATGTTTTTTTCAATTTCATGAAACTTCTCATTCCATGCACCATATAATAAATAATAAATAATTTGAATGTAGTACATATTAACTAGGGGGGCTATTTTCTATAGTAGCATTATTTGAAGCAAGTTAATTTGGTATGAAAATGGATATATTACCAAATCACAAATTGAACCAAAATACATAATAATTAATAATCTAAGACAATTTATACAGTGTTTCTAGAACTAGGGTTCATGACTCGTAACTTCCCATGAAATCAATTAAAAAAGATAATAAATATGAGGGTGTCGCTCACACATGAAAACTAAATATGTGGGTTGGTTTTACAATAAACACAACACTAAAATTCATGCATTAATTTTGCTAATTCTTGATTCCTTGACTATGATCCAACAACATCTATATAAAGCTAAACCTCCCCATCATTTTCTCCAATATATTTTTATGCTAATGCTTCTTGTGCTAAATAGTTTCTCAATTATCTTTGTTGCCTTTCTTCGTGCATTGCATACTTTCATTTGATTATTATACTTTGCAATTTTCATCATTTAATTTTCATAAATGTTAAAGTATTATAACTTCAAATATTGTATTCCTCCTTTGGGGATGTTATTCCCCCTTTCAGAGATGTCCTTGATGTAATTGGTCATGTAAAAGTCAAGAAGTAAAAACTATGTTGTAATTCAGGGCAATAGTACCCACAAAGGTATTATATAAAATGTATTTTGAGTCTTCCTAGGTAGGTCGAAACTAATTAGAGAACCTGGTCGACCTAGTAATTAGTTATTTGAGTCACTCACCTAATGAATATAAATAAGTGAGGCACCTCTCTCATTCTTACACACTTTACACTCAAGCATTGTGCAAGAGAGAGAGAGAGAGAGAGTCTACCATGGAAGAGGATAAAATATTCTTATTCTTAGGGTTTTACACTGTACTTGGTCAAATTCTATATAGACGATGTTTTGTTGGGTTTTCTCCCCCATCCTAAATCTCTGTGTTCCTTTTGTATCAGTATGCTTGTCTTTCATTCAATGATCCATTGCTTATGGTTATGATGTTATGATGATAAATGTTTTTAGATATTGTATAACCATTAAAAATATAACATGGTATCAGAGCCACCCTGAAAGAATTCTTTGTGCAGCTGACACACTGCTACAAATGCAGCTACCGAAGATTAGGGTTTCATGCCTCAAAACCCTAGAAGGAAAAATATAGTCATCTTGGAATTTTCGCTATAACTCAATATTGGAAAAGGATCAAGAGCTGAAAATTTTACTAGCCGAAGATGAAATCTTTATGTACCTTTTGTGTGAGTTTCAGCCTCATATTCACTATAATTAAAGAGATATGATTCCTCCAAATCAGGGTCCGAAATTCAACGTTAAACATGTGACCTAGGGAGAATTGCTATATCTCGGGATAGGAATGTCCAAATGAAATTTCACAAGATGTTTCAAATAGGGAACAAAATGTTGTTTATTTATTCCTAGCTTCATACCCCAAAGGTGAAATAGTGACATGTGGAAATCTGTACAAGTTCTCTATGTTGAACAGTCCCGAAATACGTCACCTTGGGAAATGCCGCATATATACCATTTGGTGAATCCAATTTTGCTCTAAAATGTGGGGTTGGAAAGAAGGAATAACATGATACCTCAGGATGAAGTTACATACCTTGAGGATCAGAACATTTATATCTATAGTAGAAACAATATCAATCAATTATGCAAAAGAAACTGGAGAAAAAGTAGGGCTTATTGTTCCGGGCACTTCTCTCCACCAATCAGTTGAAAAAGGAGGAACATCAAAATATCCCTAGGAGGGTGCATATTTCTATTGAAAATTTTTCTTAGTTTGTGTATTCTCAATTTTTTACTTAACACTGCTGCTGGGGAAAACTAGGGCATCAGATATTTTGCAGTTCTATTCATAGTTTTGGGAAAATAAGTATGTTTCGCAACTCGTCTTGAGGAGGCACATATTTCTATCCAATCATATATGAAAGATACCTAAGTTGAAAAATTAGGGTTTCTTTGTCAAACCCTAGGTCCACCAAAAGTAGTCTCCCAGAAGAGATTTCAAGAAAGTTGCATCAAGTTAAAGCAAACTCATTGGTAAGTTCTATCCTCTCTATTTCCATTTGAGGTTCTCATTTTTATCATGATGACAAATAGTAACAAGATTAAGGACAAGCTTGAAAGAGTCAAGAAATTATAAGCATGGAAGTATATAGTGCTTCTCATACTTGAAGAATCATAACATGGAGAACCATGTCAAAGAAGAAGTTGCATATCCAGAGGGAGATGAAGTCAAAGCAAAGCACAAGAAGGACCTAGATGAGTATTTCCATCTCCATTGGATATCTCATGTATCATCCTTGAAGAATCCCAAGGACGTGTTCGATACAATGAACAACTCATACGAATATGACCTTGAGAACTCAACTCAAGGATGTGAAGATGAAAATGTCAGAAAACATTCAATGTTATTTGACAAGGAGATCTCAGCTCAAGGAGAAATTAGAAGCCAATATTGGAGACAATTTCAAATAAGCAGAAGCATACATTACAACTTTGAATGGTCTTCCAATTTCAGTCAAGGAAATTGTTCTAGAAGGAATATCACCTATGGAGGAATGCACGTAAGAAGAATATTAATTGATGGCAGAACAAGAAGGAAGAACATTCCCACAAAGAATAAAAGGACTTCAGAAGAAGGACATATCACAACTCAGTTGTTCAGTCGTGATGAGAAATGACACTTTGTGAAATAATGTCCCAAGAAGGAAGAATGAAAATATGACATGATCAAGAAGTACTAGTCGCTCATACAAAATGATGTTTGGATATGATTTCAATACATGAAGGGAAGTTTTGTAAAGTCTTCCAACTATATCTACAAGATCAAGTATACAACAAATCAAAGTATCAAAAGATACAAAGCAAGGTTTGTGTTTTCGATCACAAAGAGATAATTTATTATGGAAAGACACTGCTCTAGGGGCTATACACACCTCTTCATTGATGGATATTATAGTATACAGTTGGTGTAATCAAAGTAGAAGAACATAGTTAGATATTATAGTATACAGTTGGTGTAATCACACCACAATACCAATATAGTTAGATAGAGAACATGCCAACGTATATATAATAAAAATTTGGAGGAAAAAAAAAAGATCAAAAACATGGAGAATTAATTTACAAAAAAAAGAAACACCACTACTAGCTTCTCTTCCCTATGTGACACTAAATTTACTATCTTTGAAGCAAAGGTGATGGAAATTATGATACTCACAACCGTAATGTGCTTTGCATTGCGAAAACTCCAAAAAACATAACAAAAATAGTGTATTGTAGTAATGATGATATCATATTTCCAAGTGATCAATATAGATTATCAATACATATTACTTTATGGATCTATATGTTATGTCAATGTAACAATTTTTTCCCCAAAGGTGCATTTTAGGCTCAACAAACATTTTCAATTTTAATAATTCTAAAAACTCCTACTAGTTCACAACTTTGACACGTCACCCCCATAAATTACCAACACGTATATCAAATTATATAGTTACCTTCGAATCAATGATGGCATCTTTCACAATGTTCCCAAATAACACAACTACGTGTTGTCTATATCAACCTTCAAACTAATGAGACTAAGCACAACAAGTTCCATAGTCATGGAATGAGGTGCACTACCCTAAAAATCCAACACTTAAAAAACATATACACAAGTTCAACCTTCACTTTTTGAGTATATACACAAGTGGTAGCGGGCCATCTCAAGCTTTAATTTCATAGGGCGGCCTTTGGTCAAGGTTATTATGGTTACTCGTGAAAGCTCCATCCCCTACTTGTGGCATTACAGTATGCAATGGGGATATTGCCTCAAGGACACATGGGGATATTAATATAATTTACCCTATTAAGGAGATACTTCTTAATCGATGATCCAAAAAAACCTTAGTCCTTCGAGGAGTATTACAGTATTATAGTGTGAACTACCTTTTGCTCTACTTGATTTGGCTACATAAAGTATGGTTGTTACCTGGACACTCTGATAATGTTAACAATCCTTATCCTTATCATGTTATTGAATTTTAAAGTGTGATTGTTCTGCATCCATAGAGTGAATCTCATCCAACCTATCCAATACCTCATCAAGTAGACTATCGTTGTGCTTAGTTAAAGTAATAATTTGAGTCATGGTTCTACATACATTTTGCACGATACCTCATCAATTTATTGACCCTATTGATAATTTATGTGATGTAAAACTAAGAAATTATTCTACCCAACACTTGGTCCGTACAACAACTGAGTACTCACCATTGCATGTCAATATATTGAACTATGACTGCATTATGACCAATATCACCAAGCCCACACATAGAGTGAACGACGTCAACCTTTCCTGCGATGTTACTTGTTATATAGTGTTCTTCTTCTGCAACTTGGAAGATCTATTTTGTTTTTTGTTCAGTTCTTCATCTTTTGTAGATTTCTAGTGTTCTTCCTTAACAACTTTGTGGCCTTCTTCCTCCGTTTCTTTTTGAGCTTCAGTCGCTTGTCACGCTACTTAGGGAATATCAAATTATTTCTTTCTTTCTATCATATTATGTTCTTCTTCTTATTTGTCCTTGTGACATTCTTTTTTTGTGGCCTTGTGATGTTCTTCTTTTGTGGCCTTGCAGTGTTCTTCTTATGCGGCTTTGCAATGTTATTCTTCTGTGGACTTGTGGCGTTCTTCCTCCATAGCTTTCTTTCTAGCCTCTTCTGCATGCAGAGCTTCGTATTGAGATTTTTTCTAGGATTCATCTTTCAAGTTCTCTCCCTGCGATAATCTTTGTCTTTGAAGCCACCGCAACTTTTACGGTTCATTGGAAATAAAATTACCATTTCACCTCTCTTTCTTGTAGCTTGGTCCTTCTTCATTTCTCGTTCTGCATTAGCTATGAGGGAAACTATTTTTTCAATTCTAATAGTATCCTCAAGGGATAAATACCGTTGGTGTAGTATCCTCTGTCCATTTCCAATATTTTTTTCAAATACTTCACAAAAGGAAGTAGCAACTTGAAACATAGTTTCTTCAGGGTCTTCCTCAGTGTATGTAGTTAAGATGTAACGATAACGATTTGAAATGTTCTCCAATCACCCTCCTAGGGTCATCCCTTTTTTTCTTTACAAATCAAAGTTTCATCTCTTCCAATACATTAGATTCCTTATGGGCATGCTAAGAATTAGCTAAGCTGAAGGAGACGATGCAAATGGGGAAATTAGGCCAAGCCTTCTTACTCATATGGATCAATTGGGCTCCAACACCTTTTTATGACGGTTTGGTATGTCGTTTCATGGGCGATCAATTAATCAAGAACATTGATGGGTAACAAATGGGGGGATGCAGTCATGTTGAAGACTCGAATATAGGTAAAGAACTCTAGTTTATATCAATCACCAATTTCTAACAGGGCTACCGGTTCGGCTACAAAGCTTCGTATAAGTGCTTTCTCCTTTTTACAAAGCAGAATGAGGTTTTCTTTTTAATATTTTCTCTTCAACCACAAGAAATTTGAATATGGATATAGATGGCATGTATTTGTTGGGTAATTTACTCTCATTCCTTGACCTATAGTGGAACCCTTCATGTTGGATTGCATGGTCATAGGAGGAAATATTCCTTTTGGAAAGTTGGGTGGTAATGAATTTACCCCTAATGGTTTCAAAACTCTACTTTGGGAGCCATTGTCAATTCAAAGATGCCACATGCCTTGGTAGTTTTGGGCCAACGACACGTCATGTCTGCTTTATCTTTTGTGCTACTTTGTAATGTATTGTTCCTCATGACTGTTTATTTTTCTTGTCATGGTCTGATATCCACATTCAAGCCCAATAACTTTACACCTAATATCTTGGTCATCACCCTCCATCCCATGGTTATTTTTCCATAAAATCAAATTTCTTGTTCATAGAACCTACCATATAGATCCCCACATGGTCGACATAAAACTCTGATCAATTCCCTAATTGTCAACCCCCATCTGACGAGGCATAGAACCTACCATATGTCAAAAATGTGGGCATCGGGATGATGAGGAGAAAGAGTATAAGCCCTTTTTCAAAATTTAGTAATTCATATGATTGGGATTAAAATTTAGGAACCTCGGTGATGAGAAGAAAGATCATGTGTCCTTTATCACTATACGAGATACTCCATCATTGTATATGAATTAATTATGTCAATATTAAAAAAGACATGTTAACTCATGAAATCCAATAATTACAGTAATTACACTTATTATTATTAAGCTTTTAAAATGATAATCAAATTTTTAGAAATTGATAATCACAACATTGGAAACCAGTATTCACACTACTAAAAACTAATACTGAAACTTTCAAAAGCCATTAATCATACTTTTAGAAACCGATGTCACACTTCTGGAACTACGATCACATTTTTGAAAATTGATAATCACACTTTTGAAAACTGATAATCACACTATGGAAAACTGATAGTCACACTTTGGGAACATGTTGTAAGCCCATATTTTCACTGGGAAGACTAAGTTTAATGAAACCAAGGTTAGAAAATAGAAAATCCTTATCCTTCCCTTAAAACTAGTACAAGTAGAAACTCCTTTTCAATCGAAGGGGCCTAGACTTCATATGAGAGAGTCACCCCCTTTCCAGTGGTCAACATAAATGGACCCTCACAACCATTGACTATATTTATCAAATGGGTAGAATCCATTCTTAGTAAGCAAGAAATGATCCAACAATAATTAAATTCCTTGAAGAAAATATCATATCTAGGTTTGTGTGTCCGCAAAAACTAATCATAGATAATGTCAAATCCTTTACTTCATTTATATTGGTAGATTTATGTCAAAAGTATAACACATTCCTAAGAAGTGATAAAATTTAAACCCATCCCAACCCTTCCAAAGGGTTTTGACCCATCAAAAAAATTGAAATTGAATTTTTACCCTACAAACTAACAAGGGAAGAGTATATGTAAATCTTTAAAAAGAAGGATAATTTTTTTAAATAAACCATTAATATTTATTTATTGTATACATTCCCTAGGTAATAATCCATTCATTGTATACACAATAAGGATTCTATTACCACAAATTTGAAATGTTTCTTCCATATTATTAAATTATCTTTAATGGTGAAATTGAGAGTGGTATCAAATTTTTATTGGTGTGAGAAATTGGTTGGTGAATAATTTAAATTTTGTTTGATTTGATATGTTTTGAAATATTTGTTTTCTCTAGGAGTTTAAAAATAATAATTGTAACTTGTACTTCCATATGCAAAAATTCTTACTAAAATTTAATAACAATGGTCAACATTTCTATCAAAATTTATCCTTAATTATTCAACTAAACATGTTGTATTAATAGTTGTAAGTTGGAACTATATTCCATATTTCCAGAGGTTGAGTTGAATCTAGTTATGTTTTTTTCAATTTCATGAAACTTCTCATTCCATGCACCATATAATAAATAATAAATAATTTGAATGTAGTACATATTAACTAGGGGGGCTATTTTCTATAATAGCATTATTTGAAGCAAGTTAATTTGGTATGAAAATGGATATATTACCAAATCACAAATTGAACCAAAATACATAATAATTAATAATCTAAGACAATTTATACAGTGTTTCTAGAACTAGGGTTCATGACTCGTAACTTCCCATGAAATCAATTAAAAAAGATAATAAATATGAGGGTGTCGCTCACACATGAAAACTAAATATGTGGGTTGGTTTTACAATAAACACAACACTAAAATTCATGCATTAATTTTGCTAATTCTTGATTCCTTGACTATGATCCAACAACATCTATATAAAGCTAAACCTCCCCATCATTTTCTCCAATATATTTTTATGCTAATGCTTCTTGTGCTAAATAGTTTCTCAATTATCTTTGTTGCCTTTCTTCGTGCATTGCATACTTTCATTTGATTATTATACTTTGCAATTTTCATCATTTAATTTTCATAAATGTTAAAGTATTATAACTTCAAATATTTTATTCCTCCTTTGGGGATGTTATTCCCCCTTTCAGAGATGTCCTTGATGTAATTGGTCATGTAAAAGTCAAGAGGTAAAAACTATGTTGTAATTCAGGTCAATAGTACCCACAAAGGTATTATATAAAATGTATTTTGAGTCTTCCTAGGTAGGTCGGAACTAATTAGAGAACCTGGTCGACCTAGTAATTAGTTATTTGAGTCACTCACCTAATGAATATAAATAAGTGAGGCACCTCTCTCATTCTTACACACTTTACACTCAAGCATTGTGCAAGAGAGAGAGAGAGAGAGATTTTACCGTGGAAGAGGATAAACTATTCTTATTCTTGGGATTTTACACTGTACTTGGTCAAATTCTATAGAGGATGTTTTGTTGGGTTTTCTCCCCCATCCTAAATCTCTGTGTTCCTTTTGTATCAGTATGCTTGTCTTTCATTCAATGATCCTTTGCTTATGGTTATGATGTTATGATGATAAATGTTTTTAGATATTGTATAACCATTAAAAATATAACATGGTATCAGAGCCACCCTGAAAGAAGTCTTTGTGCAGCTGACACACTGCTACAAATGCAGCTACTGGAGATTAGGGTTTCATGCCTCAAAACCCTAGAAGGAAAAATATAGTCATCTTGGAATTTTTGCTATAACTCAATATTGGAAAAGGATCAAGAGATGAAAATTTTACTGGCCGAAGACGAAATGTTTATGTACCTTTTGTGTGAGTTTCAGCCTCATATTCACTATAATTAAAGAGATATGATTCCTCCAAATCAGGGTCCGGAATTCAACGTTAAACATGTGACCTAGGGAGAATTGCTATATCTCAGGATAGGAACTTCCAAATGAAATTTCACAAGATGTTTCAGATAGGGAACAAACTGTTGTTTATTTATTCCTAGTTTCATACCCCAAAGGTGAAATAGTGACATGTGGAAATCTGTACAAGTTCTCTATGTTGAACAGTCCCGAAATACGTCACCTTGGGAAATGCCGCATATATACCATTTGGTGAATCCAATTCTGCTCTAAAATGTGGGGTTGGAAAGAAGGAATAACATGATACCTCAGGATGAGGTTACATACCTTGAGGATCAGAACATTTATATCTATAGTAGAAACAATATCAATCAATTATGCAAAAGAAACTGGAGAAAAAGTAGGGCTTATTGTTCCGGGCACTTCTCTCCACCAATCAGTTGAAAAAGGAGGACCATCAAAATATCCCTAGGAGGGTGCATATTTCTATTGAAAAATTTTCTTAGTTTGTGTATTCTCAATTTTTTACTTAACACTGTTGCTGGGGAAAACTAGGGCATCAGATATTTTGCAGTTCTATTCACATTTTTGGGAAAATAAGTATGTTTCACAACTCGTCTTGAGGAGGCACATATTTCTATCCAATCATATATGAAAGGTACCTAAGTTGAAAAATTAGGGTTTCTTTGTCAAACCCTAGTTCCACCAAAAGTAGTCTCCCAGAAGAGATTTCAAGAAAGTTGCATCAAGTTAAAGCAAACTCATTGGTAAGTTCTATCCTCTCTATTTCCATTTGAGGTTCTCATTTTTATCATGATGACAAATAGTAACAAGATTAAGGACAAGCTTGAAAGAGTCAAGAAATTATAAGCATGGAAGTATAGAGTGCTTCTCATACTTGAAGAATCATAACATGGAGAACCATGTCAAAGAAGAAGTTGCATATCCAGAGGGAGATGAAGTCAAAGCAAAGCACAAGAAGGACCTAGATGAGTATTTCCATCTCCATTGGATATCTCATGTATCATCCTTGAAGAATCCCAAGGATGTGTTCGATACAATGAACAAATCATACGAAGATGACCTTGAGAACTCAACTCAAGGATGTGAAGATGAAAATGTCAGAAAACATTCAATGTTATTTCACAAGGAGATCTCAGCTCAAGGAGAAATTAGAATCCAATATTGGAGACAATTTCAAAGAAGCAGAAGCAAACATTACAACTTTGAATGGTCTTCCAATTTCAGTCAAGGCAATTGTTCTAGAAGGAATATCACCTATGGAGGAATGCACGTAAGAAGAATATTAATTGATGGCAGAACAAGAAGGAAGAACATTCCCACAAAGAATAAAAGGACTTCAGAAGAAGGACATATCACAACTCGGTTGTTCAGTCGTGATGAGAAATGACACTTTGTGAAATAATGTCCCGAGAAGGAAGAATGAAAATATGACATGATCAAGAAGTACTAGTCGCTCATACAAAATGATGTTTGGATATGATTTCAATACATGAAGGGAAGTTTTGTAAAGTCTTCCAACTATATCTACAAGATCAAGTATACAACAAATCAAAGTATCAAAAGATACAAAGCAAGGTTTGTGTTTTCGATCAGAAAGAGATAATTTATTATGGAAAGACACTGCTCTAGGGGCTATACACACCTCTTCATTGATGGATATTATAGTATACAGTTGGTGTAATCAACGTAGAAGAATAGATCGAACAACCTATAGGGTTTGAGTCTCTCTATAAAGAACCACCTATGCACAAAAGAATTTGTAAAAGCTTAATGGGAACCCATGGGATAGCACATACAGTTACATGAGGAGCTTGAGGATCAACTAGAGTGATGGAGATCCCAACCTTTACTACAAGGTTGAATATAGAAGCCTACAAAGGATGAGAAGCTCATAGATGGGTGCAACAGAAAACTTGCAACAAAGTTTGAGATGGATAATCTTGATATCCAGTGACCTTGATAGGTGACATAGATGGATACAAAGAAGATTAGTAGAAAAGGAGGTTACTTGTCACTCTGTTAGGATGTATAATCCTCCCTTATCCGAACTATCTATTAGATTATATTTGCCTAAATTAGGAGTATTTTTATTATTATTGAGTCCACTAGTACCATTGGGTTCACTTGGACTAATGGGGCCACATGTACCAGTCACTAGAGTGTGGGGAACACTGATAGAGGGTAACTGATACTGAGTGCACTTGCATGCATTAGTTTAGGTTCCTCCTAGACCAATCCCTACATTTTATGAGCCACTAGGAGTGTCGGCACCAACCTTCTTTAGTTGTTGGGAGCTGGTAACTAGTTAAGCTTAGTTACTCTTTAGTTACATTCCGTTAGTTCTCCTCTAGTTCAGTTAGTGCTAGTTATGCATGGTTGCATGTGAGAAGGCTCTAGTTCTCACCTACTTCTCACTTACCATTGCAGTTAGACTGGTTTAACTGATTATAACTGGTGGATTGACTGAATTAGACATCTGGAGTTAACCACTTGGACTCCGATAGTGATTTGGACATCTTTAGTTATCCATGCAATCAGATAAAGTTAGAGTCATTTGGTGGATTCGAATCCATCCCTAATTATTTGAATTAATCCTTATGTAACACTATTGTAACACTGGATTCCGTAATGACCATGATACTGTAATTATCTGAGCTATACTCATATGTTTCCTGTGAGATTTGATTTGCTCAGTGTGTATTGTCATTCCTCTCTCACTGCATAATAATTTGGATTCGTTGCTTGGTGATATAAATGGCACAACAATTCTAACATGGTATCAGATACATCTCAAGAAAGCTTCAAGTCCATCTACTCTCCATTGAACACCAAAAGTAGCTAGGTTTCCACAGAAGTATCGCAAAGAGTTCCTTGCTTGCTCTAAATTTATTTAGAGTGGCGGTGCAGGCGTGACGGACCCTGAGAAAGTGTTCATGTTGAGAGGGAAGGCTTCATTCTAACATATTTTGAATCATTTTGGTTTTGTAGTGAAATTTATACAGGTGCTATGTAGCTTGTGTGAAGATATTGTATTTTCCAGCAAGAGAATTATGGATTCTCAAACCTCCACACCTTGGATCCTAACACCCTTGAATTATGTTGATTGGAGGGAAGATATGAAGCTATCCTTGTGCAAGAAGGGATAATTCAGGATAATACTTAGAAGGAAGGTCGAGCCCCATCATCCAGCTGAGAGAAACAAGTTTATGAACCGCTTAGATGAATCTTTTGGTTACATATGTACTCACATATCCAGAGATCTCCTCTTTCACCTTGAAGGTTTGAGGACTCCCAAGGAATATTGCGAGAATCTTGAAGACTTGCTTGGAAATCAACATGAGCTTCAAGGACACATTCTAGAGAACAGGTTGATAGACATACATACCAATAGTTTCGAGACCATCCAACAATTCTTTACTAAATTCGAGTTTCTTGCACTTCAATGTAGACAATGCAAAATAGAAAGAAAGGATGAGAAACATGTGCTCTCCATACTCAACAAAATAGGCTCTGATTATTCTGTATTTGTCTCAATCTTCCATTCCGAAAGGGCTTCCATTCTCAATTGGAATATTCCCTCACTTGATTCCTTTGCCGAGTCCTTATTACAAGAGGAAGAGAAGTCGATCCAGATGGGATTCATCAAGACTTCGAAAGATCAATATCTCCTAGTGACAGACTCTACCAAAGCACAAGATAAAGGGAAATCTAAGGGGAAGGAGCCTAAAGCATCTAATTCGAAGCCTAAATAGAATCAAAATACTTTCGAAGGAGCTTTGTGTTGAGATTACAACATCAGGAGTCATTCTCCAGTCTTGTGAGTAATATCAAGACAGTAGACTCGTGTAGTCCTACAAATATCCTCATATGATTGAGGTGGTGATACAGTAGGATTGTGTAGTCCTACGAATATCCTCATATGATTGAGGTGGACAGTAGGCTTTTGTAGTCTTACGAATATCCTCATATGATTGAGGTGGATAGTAGGCTTGTGTATCCCTACAGATATCCTCATATGATTGAGGTGGTGATGCAGTAGGCTTGTGTAGCCCTATGAATATCCTCATATGATTGAGGTGGACAATAAGCTTGTGTAGTCCTATGAATATCCTCATATGATTGAGGTGGACAGTAGGCTTGCGTATCCCTACTAATATCCTCATATGATTGAGGTGGAGAGTAGGCTTGTGTATCCCTACGAATATCCTCGTGTTGTAAGGTGGTGTGCTTTACTATGTAAAGTAGATATACTATGTGGTATATGGCTAGTCATGGTCAACATGTGCTAGAAGTCTCCTTTAGGGATTAGCTACCCATAGAGTGATTTACTTTAGCATGTGACTATATGACCCAGGGAAATACATATGATCATAGGTTTGGAAACGCTCTTATGAGTATGATATGATAATGATGATGATTTAATGAAAACGCATATGGACCATGCAAAGATATTTAATATAAGCACAGAGAAAGAGAGAGAACTCGAATTGCATATGTTTCCACCAAGTAAAATAGAATTGATTAGATATTATTTGAGTATTAATTATGGTAAACAAGTTCAGTTAATTAAGGAATCAACTCCTTAATTTATGCAAGTGATTGTTGGAAATAAACACTGATGGAGATGCACTAGTTCTGTCTAGTTACATTCAGTTTTGTTCAGTTGCTTTCAATTACTGTTAAGTTACATTCAGTTCTACGCAGTTACATTCAGTTCAACTCAGTTAACTACTTAGTTAGAGTTAGTTAATTAATGGAAGGCGCATATCTTCATGTGGAAGAAAATTATGGAGTGCCAGCTTGACACCAGATCAGTATGGGGTGCACGATTAAAGATGGATCAGTGTTCTAAGTGTTAACAAGTTGTTGCTACATTCAACCATTCTATTTTGTTGTAAAAGCTAATTTGACTTGTTATTAAAGTGCTATGCACTTGGCAAGTTAGACACGGTGTTCCATTCGATCTCCTCTCTCTGGTGCTCTCGATGAAAGCAAACTGCTATTGCGTTGTAATCATTCTCTGCTACTAATATATCATACTCTAAGATCATTTTCTGGGTTTTTTATCCTCTGAATCAGTAGAGGGTTTTCCCAGGGTATATCTCATGTTTTATGGTTTGATTTATGTCTTTGGATTATTGATGAGATTTAAATGCACTGTTATTATGGATTAAAGTTTTAAAGTTTAAGTTTCTTCATATTTTGCTCAATCACTAAGATGGTATCAGAGCAAGGGCATGCAAGAGCTTAGTTTGCACAAGCAACTAAAGCCTACGCGATCTTGAGAAGTATTGAGCAAAGAGCTTGGAGCCATGGCATCGATCTCTATTCAACCGAAAGACGAATTCAAAGACACTTCCAAATTGAAGGAAAGAGTGTAAATCATTCTTGACGAGAATGATCTATATGTTTACTTGACCTCAGTGAGTGAGGACTCTTTATCCAGGGTGAATTAAAGAGCAAGTCAACATGCACCATTTCCGTCACTTTTCAAGAGACAAATTTTGTGAAGATGTTTTGATCAATCCGCGAGGAATCAGTCAAAACGGTTGAAAACCCACTTCCAAAATGGGACGATTTAGCTTACACACGAGAATATTTCAAAAATATGCAATTGTTTGAGAGATACAATCACGTATTTGAAGATGCAATTCTCAGAATTTGTGTTATGGATGTTTTCCCAAAGTGGACCAATTGATGGAACAACCCCAAGAGTTGTAAGTTTGATATTATCATTATTCAATGGATCTTGTGTATAATGAGAACCTAATAGATTTGAGATCTCATCCAAAGAAGAGGATGATCATGGGAAGAAGTTTTTCTTTGAAAAAAGAGCATTCGCTTAAGGTTGCATGGGATCCAACTTCTCCATGCAGAGATTTGCTACCTCTTGTATGCACTCAAATTTGCAAAGAGATCAATACCGATAGACTACAGTAATCTCCGCAAGGAAGTAGAGATCAAGAGGGAGCATGCAAAACAATAAAAAAGATAAGTACCCAATTTTTTTATTTTCTGCTATTCATATCTATATGCTTTTGAATGTTTTCATTACAGTCATATAGAAGATGCATGATTGTTCATAAGATATGAATATAGAACATGCGTGATTATTTTATAAAATATGAATATAGAGGATGCATGATTGTTCATAAGATATGAGTATAGAGCATGCATGATTATTTTATAAAATATGAATATAGAGCATGCATGCTTATGAATATAAAGGATGCATGATTGTTTCATAAATATATGAATATAGAGTTGCATGCTTGTTTCATAAATATAGAGATGCATGATTGATTCATGAGATATGAATGTTGGGCTGCATGATTATTTAATTATCATATGCTTTTATAAAATCAGATTATGTTTTATTACAATCTGTATTCCTGGACTTGGAATTTTGTTTACCATATACATTGTTGTTCATATATTTATTGAAATGTTATCAATCTCATGAGTCCAAATTTTGCAAGATGATATAAATATTGATATAAGAATTATGTTGGACTGATATAAGGTTGAAAACATCATTCATAAGACATGGTATTTATGGTAGCATGACTATTTCACAAACTGTCAACATAAGACTACATGATTGGCTAGATATAGGGCTTCATGCTTACCCAATGAGATATGAACATGGGGCTATATATTTCTTTCATGAAATGAATTTTTGACTGATATAGGACTGATATAGGGCTGCATATCAGTACATAATATTATAATGGGTTAAGATAAATCGGTTGTTCAATATCTGTACATAACTAAGTAAATCTTTATTAGTATATTGAAAGTATTTCATGTTAATAAAATTCGTGAGTATGAAATGGTTCTAACCATGAGAATACTTTTTCTTGTAGGGAAAATTAATATGCCCTTACCTACAAGTAAAGAAGGACATGAACTTGGAGTCATTCTGATGGCTGAGCTTGGAAGAGAACAATTCAAGAGGTTCATATGTCTCTTGGATAGCAAACAAAATAGATGGATTAATTATAGATTTGAAGACTCTTGAAGATATTATATCTTATTTAAATTCATGTGCCAAATAAAGATATTCATATATACATGAGCATAAGTCTCCATGATGGAGGACCCATATTATGATTCTCACATTTACATGGTGAGAGGGAGTTGCTAGTCTCGCTAGCTTTTGAAGAACCAGTGTAACTGGTTGATGTACCTCCTATATAAAAAAGAGGTATGCATGATGCTCATATTCAGAAGGAAGTTGAGAACTGTATTCAAGAATATTGTTATGATTCTTATGATTAGTGGTGTGGCAGTCACCAAACAAATATTTTCATCAATTAAGAAAAAATGTGCAGTAAAAGAGCCTGAAGAGTTTCAAGATGATGGACTACAAATCCATGGCCACACATATGAAGGTAAATATAAAATTTTATAATTCTTATTTCATATTTGGAGGATCTCAAGTTAGTTGAGATGTATTTGGTTAGTCACAAGTCCCAGGATCTATTATGTGCTTTGTAGTTTGTACATAGACATGTACAAAGCATGTGTTGTGGTACCTACTTGGTACAAGTATATGTGGACTCATATATGTCTTGATCAGTAAAAGAGAGTTTTAAATATATATGAAATCTGACTGATATAGTGATTGAGGAAGATCACAGGTGTTGTTCTAGAAAGAGCATGTTAAAAATAAGTAAAGCTTTTGAGGGTTCTAGTCAGTTATATTTGAGACATGGTACATATCCATAGATGAGCAGCATTTCCAGCATTCTTATTGAGCTTATGTTTGGGACAAGCTTGGTACAGTACATAATAACTCCTCTAGTTGAAGAGGGAGTATTGATGTGTCTTCATACGTGACAACAGATAAAGTCCCCACTAGTTAGTCATTGTACATGACTTAAGCAATTGAGGGTTGTGATAGCTTGTGGAGAGAATCCACATGAGAAGAGACATGGTCAAAAGTCTCAGAGACTATTTATAGTCTGGACTGTAAGAGAATAGTTAAAAAATATCGTAGAGGTAGTTAGGGTGCTGCGAATATAAAGAGAAGGATCACTGAGAAAGTGATCATGACTTGAAGAACATCACATAGAATGGCATGCTCACAAATAAATTCTCCAGATAACAGAAGATTCAAGAAGTAAACAAATGTTGAAGAGTGAAAGAAAAGATAAGAATTTCTTTTTGCATGTTATTACACATTTGTTGTATAATGTTGTATGTGATGTATTTAAAAATCCATGGTTTCTAGTTTAGAGAAACTTTATTCTGGATTGGATCCAGATGATGCTACTTTGTGTAAGTAGTTGGTTGGTATTTGAGCAGACCTGTTATATTTTATGCTTACTAATAAGCATATGTTTGAGTACCTTTGAGGTATATTGGAATAGGCTCTTTATTGTATCTGATACATGGAAGACCTATTATTTGATTGTGTTATCCGTCTATTGTTTTATCCTGAGATAAGCAATGTAATTTGAGGCTAGTACTACAAAAGCTAAGTTTATTGCACCTAGTACTACAAAACAAATATGTATCTATGAGAGTACGACAAAAGAAAATGTGTTTTGTGGATAGTACCACATATTGAGGAGTAGTGTAGCTTGGGAGGCTACCTACTAGGGTGAAAGACTTGAGCCTACAATAATTAGGTGTTAATAGTCAAGCTTTGTCGAAAACCCTATATGTGTTTTATGATAAAACACATTCGAGATGAAGTTTCACTTCATTGAACCCATGGTCATGAGTTCCAGTACATAGGTACTGATCAGAAGATTGCAAATTTGTGAGAAGCCTCTATTTATGACAAAGTTTAAACACTTCCGAGATAAGCTTGGTATGGCAGAGAATGTCTCCCTCGTTGAGAGGGAGTGTTGCGATTACAACATTAGGAGTCATTCTCCAGTCTTGTGAGTAATATCAAGACAATAGACTTGTGTAGTCCTACAAATATCCTCATATGATTGAGGTGGTGATGCAGTAGGCTTGTGTAGTCCTATGAATATCCTCATATGATTGAGGTGGACAACAGGCTTGTGTAGTCCTATGGATATCCTCATATAATTGAAGTGGAAAGTAGGCTTGTGTATCCCTATGAATATCCTCATATGATTGAGGTGGTGATGTAGTAGGCTTGTGTAGTCCTAAAAATATCCTCATATGATTGAGGTGGACAGTAGGCATGTGTAGCCCTACGAATATCCTCATATGATTGAGGTGGACAGTAGGCTTATGTAGCCCTACGAATATCCTCATGTTGTGAGGTGGTGTGCTTTACTATGTAAAGTAGATACACTATGTGGTGTATGGCTAGTCATGGTCAACATGTGCTAGAAGTCTCCTTTAGGGATTAGCTACCCATAGAGTGATTTACTTTAACATGTGACTATATGACCCGGGGAAATACATATGATCATAGGTTTGGAAATGATCTTATGAGTATGATATGATAAAGATGATTATTTAATGAAAACACATATGGACCATGCAGAGATATTTAATATAAGCATAGAGAAAGAGAGATAACTTGAATTGCATATGTTTCCACCAAGTAAACTTGAATAGATTAGATATCAGTTGAGCATTAGTTATGGTAAACAAGTTCAGTTAATTAAGGAATCAGCTCCTTAATTTATGTAAGTGATTGTTGGAAATAAACACTAATGGAGATGCACTAGTTCTATCCAGTTACATTCAGTTACATTCAGTTCTATTCAGTTACATTCAATTACTGTTAAGTTACATTCAGTTCTACTCAGTTACATAATTTTTTTTGAACATGATGGTCTGTTAAATGTTTTAATTATTTGCAGTTATAGTTTAAAGTTATTTATGTTTTACAATATTAATGTCATTTAACAATCATTAATGTTTTACAATCTTACGAAATTGTACAATTTTTCAATTTAATAAATTACAAGTTTACAAAATTTACAATGTTTACAAGTTTACATGTTTGCAAAATTGTCAATCGAACGCAACTGACAATTTTTAACATAACTTACAATTATAATGTTACAAAATTTACAACTTCACAATGTAAGATCTACTAGGTGCAAATTACAACTAAAATGTAAAATTTGATTTCATATTTCAGAAGAAATTTTGATTTGCTACATTTCAAAAGCATTTCAACTATGTCAATGTATCAAAAGTGGCATATAACTTTCATTCATCCGACCAATTGATTATAATATTGTATGTCTCCATAATACGATCATGGTTAGCTACTGACATCTTCCATCTCTTTGGTTCACCCCTCTTCAACTTGATTTCAATGAGATGTATTCGTGCTGCCACCACCAAATGACTGTATTGACAAGATATATATTCAAGCATGAAATCTATGTAAATAATATAGTCAGCTTGTCTTCTCACTTTTTAAAAAAAGTTTCCCATCACAACTAGGTCACCAACTTGGTACGTGAACTCTCCATCGACATAGGGTTGCACCAACTTGCTTTCGATTTGTGTACACCGCATCAAAAAGTATGCCACATGCTCGTCATTTCTCGATGGTACAATTACAAAAAATACATCACTTGCATCAGCATTTTCAAATATTAAACAAATCTTAAATATATATATGCATGTGTACAATACTAGAGGTTTAAACATTCAATCAACTATCATGTACCTTGCTTAACCAAATCATAAAATCGATCATGATCTAGTGAAACCACTGCCTCGTCTGTGTGCATCTCTTGCCACGTCAGAATTGGATGTGGCCCTTTGGATTAAGAAGGACATATTTCCATTGTTTGACATATGCATCGTTCATGCAATGATCAACCCCCAATCCATTGGCGTCAATGCAGAACTCACAGAAACACTCATACTTCCTCGTTTCAATGGAAAATATGCCGCCCATGTCTTTACTACGAATTGAATGTAGTTCTCTCGTACCAGGTATGGTCTCGCAATACCATGGCATGGATCTATTCACATCGCCAAGGGAAACATCCCAAAAAAACATGCATTGAATAAAAAACATCATATATATATAATAATACAAACACATTTATTAAATTCCAATTAAGTTGTTGTTCCTACCTGCGCACCATCCTTGCTTGTTCATGACCTTGGTGACCCAAATTTTGTTTGCACCAATCAACTACTTCTGCTGAGCACTTGAGTTGAGATGCACTATGACTCATTTGGTACCTCCGAAGTGCTCGTTTCACGCATGCACCTATGCCATCATGCTCACCATGCCCCATTTCAAAAAAGCTCCAGGTGTGTCGAATACCTGTCTCTTTGTGAAGATGACTCAACCAATAAAATGAGCATGCTGATTTGAACCGCCCCGCACACCCATCTGACCAAATCCAGTGTTATGTAAATGACACCCCATTATTTTTGAATGAATCATAAATCAACCCAAAGTAGTGTTGAACAAACAAGGTGTCATGCTCACGATCATCACAGACATAAAAGTGGTATTCCTTGACCACATCGCATGACTGAGGAGTGATATCCCTACCATGCTTGCTCTCCTGAGCATGTCTATATAATACATGTACAAAGATGGACACCTAGTCGAAGTGATAATACTCACTTTGTATCTCTCTCTGAGGATCAAATGTGTAATTCTCAGCAAATTCTACCACCGATAGAATTATGCCTGGCTCAAAAACCTCACGAGTATGCTTAAATTCTAAAGCTTGCCACCTAGACCTGTGGGAGTGTTTAATGTATTTGTAAATCTGACTTTGAAACTTGTCCATGAATTCTGAAATAGGAATATCATCCTCGAGCAAGTCGATCCTCTTAGATGGAACATGTGAAGAAGATGATGGATTCATGAAGACATACTCATATCTCTTCCACTTAACTGTGATATCTGACAATCCAGGGTGTTTTTTATTGATAGGAAACTTCCTATGGAACAATGTCAAATCACCACATTCATGGAATCTTCTCCAACCTACACACCTTTTAATGAAAAACACATTTTCAGGATTCCTATTGCATAGTATCATAGAAATAAAATCCCCCACTGTGTGAGGAGCTGGTTCACCATCCCAATGTTTTTTGCAAAAATCCACAAATGTGTCATAGTATAACTGGAATTCAACGTGGTATCGACCACAACAAGTGTCCTGAATCATATTTGGCCTAATATACCATGGTTTCAACTTACTGAACATGGTAAATGAGATCTGGACACCAGGATTTGATTCTTTGAATTCCTTGAATTCATCTCCATAACATGCTTGCAATTCTCCTTATAAATTCCTCTACCAGAACGTTGTCGCAAGACATGTTTTCGATCTGGTATAGCATGAGAATGGTTGTCCCAATACTCTATCACCTTCTCTCTGATGCCCTATTCCATCCTGTATTTATATGCTTCTCTGCATATAAGATCCCAACAAACAACTTTAGAGTTTTCATCTATCTTTACCCTAAACTTAGTGTATTTGTGCAGTTTTTTTTCTTGAAACATGAAGCAACTTTGACATTGTTGCGACCATTTGATTTCTTGAGGTGCTTCGTGCCACAATAGTAGTTGTAATTTCCCTACATGCAGCACTAATATCAGTTTTTCTTGACTTTCCAAATGCAAATAGTGTAGTTGTTACATTTTTTGTTACATTCTCACATGTATTTTTATTTTTAACATCCTTAAAACCCAATAACTTTGTGGCACGTTTCAATTTTTTGTGTTTTATCAATCCATGTAGGATTTGAGCTTGTGTAATCACTGATTGTTGTTCAAAGTACAACTTGATTATGTTACTAACATGTTCTCTGATTGTCCGATCAGGGGTCGGGTTCCAAAACTCTTCTTGAGTGGCATCATCCAACCCTCTTAAACAATTAGCAACCTTTCCAACCTCATTGAAGCTCCCAATTACTCTTAAGAATTCAGAGGGTGCATGATCCTGTGATGACTGGACAATATCTAGCAATAAATAAATAAAAACTCAAAAATAAATACAAGCTCTTGGAATAAATACAAATAAATGCAAGCTCAAGAATAACATTATTTTACTTATCATATTGTCATTGTTAGTTAAAAATTAACAAATAAATTATATAAGCTTGAATATGGAGCAATGATGGTTGTTGTAGTAACTGGAGATGAATATGGATCCTAGTTTAAATCAGCTTCCTAATGGTTCAAAGGTAGTCACTTAGCCACCAAGGCTGTCTCAGGCTTGAGTATTGGGGCAATACCCCTCACTTCACGGTGCAGGTAAAACAACTAACCGCTTGGCCACAAACAACAAATCTTTGGTTTTCCTCACAGGTGGGAATCTAGTCAATCTGGTAGGGGTCGTTTCCATTTTCGCTTGGCAGGTCCTCTCAATCGCCAGCTACCTTGGGGTTCCTGTGGTACTCCACATAATTAGTTTTAGGGAAAATCCCAAGTACTTGCCAAAGTTGTTGCGGATGAGACTTATGTCCCAAACCGAATGTTATTAAGTAAATTAGGTTATTAAGTAAAATATGTTACTCTACCTTACCTTAAGTAATTTTTAATGTGATTGTAATTGTAATTATGATTGTAATTGTAATTGTTGATTTTCTTTGAGATCATCATTGTCATCAATGCTTAAATCCATATGATTCCTAGTCATTTGTACATGATTGTAATGTAATTGTAATTGTTTAATGTAATTGTATTTGTAATTGTAACATGTAATTATCATCATTATCATAATGTAATGTAAAATTGTATTTGTATTTTCTCTACCTTACTGTCCCATTGACGTAAGGTTGGTGCTTATGCACGTTAATGTGATTGTAATGTGATTGTAATTGTAATTGTGATTGTAATTGTAATTGTTGATTTTCTTTGAGATCATCATTGTCGTCAATGCTTAAA
Source organism: Pseudotsuga menziesii (assembly GCA_001517045.1). Taxonomy (NCBI): domain Eukaryota; kingdom Viridiplantae; phylum Streptophyta; class Pinopsida; order Pinales; family Pinaceae; genus Pseudotsuga; species Pseudotsuga menziesii. The sequence goes on from LPNX010087660.1 coordinate 376,684, forward strand.
GCCATATGATTCCTAGTCATTTGTACATGATTGTAATGTAATGTAATTGTAATTGTAATTGTATTGTAATTATCATCATCATCATATTGTAATGTAAAATTTAATTTTAACACTATGAAAATGTTCATATATGAATATGAAATTAAAATCATATTAAAATCGATGAAATGAGAGATAAGGCTATAGAAAAGATGAAGAAAATAAGTGCAATGATAAGGCTATATATGCATATTCATTTAGAACTAGATATTATGCACTATATAACTATATATATTCATCAACCATTCTCTAATTTCATTGGACAACTCTAGAACTACTCATACTATAATACACTTACTTTGTATATATGTAATTTAGTGTAGTGGTTAAACATTTTTTTCAATTCTTTCACAACACATACCATTATTTCACATGTACACATAAGTGGTTTTAGAAGGTTGTATATATACTTGCACATACAATGTATAAGTGGTTTTAGAAGGTTGTATATATACTTGCACATACAATGTATATAAGTTTATGAATTAATTACAAAATTTCAATTAAATTCTAAACAATTTAACATATATATATATATATATATGTATATATATATATATATATATATATATAAATTGTGAATTAGAACACTATGAAATTGAATATATGAATATGCAATTTATGAAATTATATGAATATGTGAATATATGAAATTATACAATTTACATACAATTATG
>LPNX010087660.1:385787-542576 GCA_001517045.1 Pseudotsuga menziesii
ACCTCTTAATTTCCATACATTGCACATCACTATTGTGTTTGTGTTTCGTAGTCTTGATAACCTATGTTACCAGAAACTTAACAGAGGGTTGCGTTTCTTTGAGAAAACGGAATAGAAACGATAACAGAATGAAAAACGCCATTTTTTACTGTCATTTCCGTTTCTAGAAGAAAGAAACCGTTTCTTAAGAAACCATTCGTTGTGCACAACTATTCCTGTAGGAACGATTTTCCGTTTCTTGGGGAACGAGGTCGGGTGTCTATCATTTCTTTGTTAATTTGTGATCTCTAGGTATTGATGAATGGTGGGTAGCTAGTCACGATCACTTAAAGATTGTACGCACAGATGATAAATTTATGGAGGATTGAGTGCTGCATAAGGAAACTCGCCACCTACGCCTCCAAAGTTCAAATGTATCTGCAGCTTTGAGGTCTTCTTTGATTGAGGTCTTTGTCAAGCACAAATAACAAATGTCTCTGCAGCTCTGAGGTCTGCGATTAAGGTGGTGTTTGTAGCAGAACCAAGTGCCGGAGTTTTTGTGAAGCACAAATAACAAATGTATCTACAACTCTGAGGTCTGTGATTGACGTGTTTGTTAAGCACAAATAACAAAACCAAGTGCTCGGGCGGTGACATTGGTTTGAAGAATCAACAGAACCCTAATTTCCAGGTATCTATCTTAACTCAAAAATTTAGAATTATCTGAGTTTCAGGGAAAAATACATTGGAGGCAAGCATTTGTAATCTATTTTTGGAATGGGAGGGGATCTATGTGGAACGCATATGTAATAACATCGTGCGAGATGTGTCCAACTTCCAATATGGATGTAGCCTTAAGATTCAACTCTCCATCATGTGAGAGGTGATCGAAATCTTGACTATATAAAACTATTTAAAAAACGAAGACTATGTTTTGAGTAAATATTTGTTCAATGATGTTTCCAACTCTCATTTTGTTGGTCAAAACTATCTATAGAGCGGGAGAGTTTATGATGTCAACGGCTCATCTTGATGTGTTTTATTTGATGAGGCTGAGTTGATTTATGAATTTGATTCAAACCACACAGTTAAGGAACATCTATGGGCTCCCAACTCATCAAATGGATGCTAATTTCTCATTTCAGAAATTGGAATTGGAACATGTAGCATCATTTTAAACAGGTATGTTAACCATATTATTTTTAAGCATTTTCTTTTAAGGAATTTAGAAAATCTTTTAAGAATTTGGATTATGATGAAATAAAAACTTATTTATTGTTTGCCAGTTGTTTCTCAAAATTTTATTTTGTGGATTTCACTCTTCTCTCTGTGCTTTAGAAACAAAAAAAAAAGAGCCTATGGAATCCTTACTCATTGCTTATAATAACTTCTTTCAACCATCTGAATGTGAACCTACATTAATATTAATATTAATGCCAAAATTTTTGCACTATATATATTTATCAAGAACCTTTCCAATAATTGTGAGGTGGACTAATTTAGTGGCTTAGATTTCACTCATAGTCAAAATTGTTACATCATTTCATGTACAAGTGCCAAGTCCTTTAAAAAATATTTTTAAACACAAATTCCATATTTCGATAAACAAATGACTCTTAATTGTTAAGGCCTGTCTTTGAGGATATAAAAAAGTTTTAATGTTTCTAGTAGTGTGAAATGGAAATAGAAATAAAGTATTGTCAATCAATTTTCTTTGAGTGGAATTAAAAGAAAAGCCTCATTTAAATTTATATGTTTTTAGGAGAATGGATAGCAAATAAAAATAACAATAACAAGTAATTTATATTTATACTAATAACAATAGCAAAAAAAATTAAATAAGTAATTTATATTTATACTAATAATAATAGCAAGAAAAATTAAATATGATTATAAGTCAAAAAGAAAGATTGTTCCAGATTTAATACATTGCATTTCTTGTAATATTGAGATGAATGAATAATACAAATAATAACTACTATACTAAATATAATAGATATTTTTCTCTTTACTAATTTATTATGATCAAATTTGTTTATTATAATCTTTAATCTTTGTAGTAGAAATAAAAAGTGTGTCACTTATGTATTTTTAGTTTTATTGTTTTTATCTCGCCTCGTTTCTGGTACCATAGTTGATGACCATTGCACCATAATGAGTTACGTGTACACAAGTATTCACACTTTGACGTTCAGTCTGAACTACCATATAAAGAATAAAAAGGCAACGCTGTGTATCTATAAGCGGTGAGCTATATACTGTTGGTGTCCATAGCCACCAAAGAGGACTTCACCAAATTAAATTTCACATCACGCCGCCACATGCCACCTTTGAATATAATTCCCAAAGCAAAGCTTCACTTAGTTAAGGAGAAGCTCCGTGGATTATACGATTCCAGTGCCACTAATGAACAAACAAGGAAATCACAATTGTGAGAGTCAGTCCAAGCCTCCGTAAAATACAAATTCAATTCAATCGAACATTTCCATATGAAAGTCAGAGATTTGCATTAAAGAAAACCCCGGTCAGACTCTCGGTAAACGAAGTAATCCTGCACATGCAAATACTATGACGGTCAGAGCAGAATATATTAAGCAGCTGCGACCACCCCTCTGCTGTTTATATATTCATAGCACCACACCCCGTTCTCTATCAAACAACCCTCACCTCACTTATCTCGGTTGGGTATTCTCTCGCAAAACCAAAGTCCATAATCTTGTGTTGTTATAAGCTCCTTTTCTTTTACTTTGTCCGAGGGAGGATTGGCTTTCTGTACAGATCAGCATCAGGAGAATCAATTCTCAGGAATTAAGCCTCAAATATCAAGCAGATTATCATTTCATTATATCAATTGGAATCCAATTCATGGATCATCTCCGTATAATGGGTTTCCTACTCTTATTATTCAGTACCACATTGTCTGCTCTACAATTTGCAGCGGAAGCGAGGGTTTTGGAGCATCATTTCCACAACGTCGTTCTCTCGCAGCGTAATTCTGCGGTCGCCTTGGATTCCGACCTCGACGCCGTGGCCGTGGCTTCCTCGAAGTCCAATCCAGCGATCAACTCAGAGAATTCGACCCACACGGCCAATAATACGATGATAACAGGAGATGGAAGTGGCTCCAAGGCGCCAACAGGTATTAAAGAAGCCGCCCCAGAAGATGGCAACGCTGAGTCCTCCCTTCACGAGATGCTGAGTTCACACAGCAACCCTGGAATTGGGCACATAAGCAACGTCGATGTCAGAAGCGAAGGCAGAATTCTTTCCTCCGGACAGAGTCCTGGAGTGGGGCACTGGGAGAAGTCTAAATCTAAACATTCCACATCTCCGGCAAGAACAACGCCCAACAGTGTGTTGTTGTCGGGTCCGAGCCCGGGAGTTGGGAATGGCCATACTAGTGCTATTGGCGGCACTCAATCAGTGTCGGGTACCTACAACAAACTGCCCTCAGGGCCAAGCCCGGGAGTCGAGCACAAGGTCACGACTGGCTACACCGAGACGGCCCAAGAGTCGGAGCTGTCAAAGAAAAGCAGTAACATAATTATGAATATACTGCCATCTGGGCCAAGTCCAGGAGATGGCAATTCGGCTACTAACGGGCGAAATATGATGGAGAAGATGATCAGTATAGAATCAGAATCGAATAAGAAAACCGTGTTCACACAAAAGTCAGAATCAAAGAAGAAAAGCGCAATGATGATGAATATCCTTTCTTCTGGGCCAAGTCCAGGAGTAGGGAATTCGGCTACCAATGGACGAAATATGATGGAGAAGATCAGTGTAGTATCAGAACCGAAGAAGAAAACTGCAGTCAACCAAGAGTCAGAATCAAGGAAGAAGAGCGCAACTATGATGAATATACTGCCCTCCGGGCCAAGTCCAGGAGGAGGCAATTCGGCTACCAACGGGCGCAATACAATGGAGAAGGTGAGGAAAGAAGATGAAAAAGGAATGGACATTATTCAAACATTTAACAAACTCCCGTCGGGTTCAAGTCCGGGAGTAGGCCACTCTTACACCAACGCTCTTCTGCCGGACAAAATACAGAGAGCCACGGCATCGGAGGATACAAAGGGCAGTGATGATATTTCAGTATTCCAGAAGCTTCCAGGAGGCCCAAGCCCGGGCGGAGGCCATTCGTATGTAGAAAAATCAGCATCAACAGTGGGAATGGAGTTATCTTCAAACAGTTCGAGGCCAAGCCGTGGGGACGACAATTCATCCATCGGTAAGTTTAGGCCGCGTGCACGCGGGAATGGGATCGAGAAGGAAAAGGTGGAACGAACCATTGGATGTGACGATGGTGGTCTGGACTTTTACGCCACGCCAACTCCGCCAATGTTCGGTACCGCTGCTGCCCACCAGAGTTAACGATTCAAATTACATATCGAAATTTAGATTTTGAGAGGTATATAATATCAAGTTAGAGTTCGCCGGCCTTATTCAATTTAGTTACGAAGGGAGAATTTATTTAATCCTTCTTGTAGAAGGCCACAATGGGCTTTTACAGCTCGACATTTTTTACATTCTTGTGGATGTTTCGAATGCAATGTTTGTTCTTCCGGCTTACATTGTTCCCATTTATGTGTTTAAATTTTATTTATTTATTTTAAATAAAATTATACATTTTTATTGAATTATTACCATATTTCTATCATTAAAATAAAAATAAAAAGTAAAGCAGAGATACGCTGTGGGTGGTACGTAGTTGTGCTTAAAATTTAATTGCATGAACTCGCATAACAAGGCTCCATGCTTAAAAATCTGAATCCATGAATATGGAGAAAAAGTTATTAAGCCTTTAAACAGCCATATAAATAAATAAATAAATAAAATATGGTGAGAAAAACTTTCAATCAGAATAAAAATTCCGTTATCAAGCTGCATCCTATTTCATCCATTGTAAAATGAATTACATGCAACCTTTATCTTCAACTCATTTAAATAAATCACATGTTTATGTTATGATCATACGAAACAATATTCTTTATATATAATATGTAATATATAGTGTGAACGGAGGATCTATGTGAAGATCTCTTAATCTCTTGGAAATGCCAATGGCCAAAAGTTTGCAGTTTTCAGTAACATCAACGATGATTTACGTTCGCCAATTGTTTTGGTGCCTATGTCATCCCTTAAACCACAATGAAAACATGCACGAAGGAACATGCACGAAATGTGAGGGAATGGCAAAAAGTCCATAAGAATGGCATTGGCAACACGTAATATGAGAGGAATGGTGAATCCTATAAGAAAGACTTGGCATTGGCAACACGGATTCACTTAGACTCTAAGTGACTAGGGAGAACAAAAGTAGGGGTGACTAGTGTTTTAATTTATGTGAGAAGATGAAGAAACCCACAAAGAAACAGAAAATGAATGCACCAAAGTTACAAACTAGAAGGCTAACACCATTGCATTGTAGTTGGATCAATTTATAAGATTACATTACAAAGAAAAGCCTTCTTTACAAAGATCTCTATTCATCTCTCTCCACCGACCTTGCTCACAGTGCAATATAACGTACTCTTCCAACCATCTCATTAATTGCTCATTCTAGAAATTATTTATCGTTGTCATTGTCTAGTAAACATTACATCACTTTACTTCGTGATTTAACACTCCCCTTAAGGTTTTTTAGTGGTAACAATTTTAACAAAATGTTGTTTTATCATTGTTATCGGTCATTTTCATCTTGGTCTTCTTCTAGGTCATATTTCCATCTTTGTCTCCACCTTGGTCATTTCTTCATATTCAGTCATCAACCGCGTCTTCATCATGGTCTTCATTATTTGTTGTCATTGTCTTGGGTTTTCTTTATTATTAGCCTTCATCCTTGAAATTTCCACTCCATCTTTTTGTACATGCACAAACTTATTGTTGATGTCCTTATAAAATTAAATCCATCTACCAAAATACATGGTTTGCTAGCCATTGTATCGGTCAATTCTCTAGGAAACCTTTTCACTTATGTGGTTCATCAACATGCTAAACACCCCCTTAAACATAACTTGGTCCCAACATTTGAACATTTTAAGATTAACTCACACTTCCCCCCTAAATTGAAGATTCAACTTCTCTGATCCAACATCACGCTAACATCACACTAACATATGGGTACACCTGCCACCCTCATATCTCTCATAGTGGTTAATTCCACAACTTGATGACACAACAACCTTCGCACCCTTGAGAGAACATCACAACATGTGATTACACGTGACATTGCACTACAACTTGTATGTCTGAATAACAGGGCTTACAACTGACTTGGGGAATACAACCTACCTATAACTAGGCACTACATCTTGGATTGACCAATGGGGTATACATGCCTTTAATAGGCCTTACAACAGTTTTCCATTACATTCAACTGAGGTACAATAATCATATTTTTCCTTTTGTCCATTACAAAGATAAGGATCACAACTATGTCCATTTGTTAGTCTTCTTGCAACTAAAGTGTTTATTTGCCATGGATCTAAAATGTTGTTTGTTGGATTGTGCACACTTCCAACATAACAACCTATGACATCAATTTGGAAAAATGTTCATTGACACACCAATACCATGCTTGATCTTTTAAGTGGACATGTTCCTTCTCACAAATTCAAGCTCTTAGACATGGAGTGTCGGGTACCATCAAACATGCACTAGAAATTTCTTCTTTTTACAATGAACCATTAAACCAATCTAACTTTTATGAATTTTTGCATGTGCAATCATGAGATATTACATAATACCCTTAATTTCTGTTGATATTGACCCAAACTCCTTTTGTTGAAACCTCGTCCCAATGCCTAAAAATACCCCCCAACCCTTTTTATACCCCAATCCTTATAAAACTCCCTACCCTCTACCCTAAACCCCTCGTCCACCCCTAAGACTTCCAATATACTAGCCTATTTTTTACCATTTTAAAACTCGCCATATGAACTCACATGCTATGATATTGGTCAACAAGTGAATCCCCCATGGTTTCACTAGGAGTCTTGACATTGAAAGAGCCACAAACTCTCCCCCTTTGAGTCCTTTCTGAGCTATGGAAAGTAGCAACATCCTACCTTAGGTTTTCTCTTCTGCATTCTCAAGTTTAATTAGAACTCGATCACACAAGGGCTTCAATGTAGATAGCTTGGGAACCATGAAAGTCGTATCCCTGATTGAGAGTGTTGTACAAGAAAAAGCACCACTAGAGCCATGAATGATGACAACATAGACATGTTTCTCAGAAAATATAGTCTCAAGGACTCATAGGGCCTCAGAGCAAGGCTCCTTCCCATTTAATATGTCTCCATTTAAAATCCAAAAAGTCTTATCGAAAAAAAATTCCACCATGATCTCGAGAAAAATAGTACTAGAGAGAAAATTAGGTCGGAACATACTAGATATTGATGACTCATTACAATATGATATAGCCTTCTACGAAATATCTAGAACTAGTACAAGAGACAGGAAAAATACTATATCAAAGAGAACAAACACATCAGAGTAAAACACATTACTCTATCCTATACAACATAATTTTTTTTAACAGAACCTTCATTATCCTGGGCACTCCCATGAGGGAGTTAAGCCTAGACCTCCTGCTTTTATACCATGAAGAAACACACAAAGAAACAAAAAATGAACACACACCAAAGTTACAAATTGGAAGGATTAAACCAATGCAATTTATTTGGCTCAATATATAGGATTACATTATAGAGAGAAGCCTTGTTTAGAAAGATCTCTATCTAGATCTTTCTCCACCTACCTTGCTGACACTACAATGCAATGTACTGATCCAATTGCCTCATTAATTACTCATTCTGGAAATCTCTATCATCGTCATTTTCTAAGAAACATTACATCACTTTCATTTGTGTGTAATTAACACTCCCTTAGTAATGTTTATTGGAGGTAACAATTTTAACAAAATGTTGTTTTGTCACTGCTATGGGTATTTTTCATCTTATTCTTCCTCTAGATCATATTTCCATGTTTGTCCCCACCTTAGTCATGTATTCATATGCAGTTTTCACTGCCTTACATTACCAAACATGAAATCTTGATTTATAGAGTTACATCAAGTTCTTGAATGTTCCTTTTGGCACTGTAGATGGTTGTGATATCTCAAACCATCGGTGCATTCTACAAGATTATGTTGGTAGTGCATTTCAGTGGTACATTCTAGAATTTTCAATAATATTGTGTTCTATAGTGAGTCAACATTATCCTTAACAAAAGGCATACATGCAATTTGTTTATTTTTAAATACTTGAGTCCTCATTGTTTAGAAAAAATTGGTTGTTTACTTGAGAAGAAAAACATGAGTCTTAGTTGTTAAGATGAGTGTTGGACCCAGGAAAATATGAGGAAAGATAACCAGAATAATGCTCGAAAATATGAAGATTTCAGTCACAAGAAAAGAAAAGACTGTGACAGAAGGAGCCACGACAAAAGAGGAAGAAAGCAGGTCGAGACGAGGAGTTCGATCTATTTTTGGTAAAAGAGTTAGTTAGAATGATAGTTTTATTTTGGGAATAAAGAATGATTGTAATTTGGGACGATAGTTCCTATCTGTAGATGTAATAGGATAGGTTAAATTAAAAAGACAACCTATCGAATGACAGTTAAGATTCAGTCAACAGTTAAATCAAGAAGTGTAAAAGCATGAAAGGATCGGTCCAAGATGTGTGTGGATCATCATAACACCATGAGTGATAAGAGGACTTGATATAGAACAAAGAAAAGAGAATAGAAGAAGAAGATAAATAAAATATACAAATACTAAAACCACAGAGCATGAGATGGGAGAAGACACTACAACAAATCCTATAATTAGCGTCCCTTTTTAGTGAATTTTTTTTACATTGAGTGGTTAAACTAGACGCTAAATGGGACACGTCATGGACAAAACTTAAAGCGTCTCAAAAAAATTCCTTTTTTGCATCCTAAATAGCATCCTTTATGACGTCCAAAATAGCGTCTATTTTTTTGCTTCCAAAATAACATCGAACTTTGGTTCCTAAACAACGCCAAGGTTTGCTTCCTAAATAACGTCCTATTTTGATTCCTAGAGAGCATCCTCTTTTGCTTCCTAAATGACATCCCTGTTAGCACCATATTTGCATCCAAATTAGCATCCAATATTGCATCCATTTGTGCTACCACTTTAGCATCCCATTTTGCACCACGTTTTACTTCCAAATATGTGCCAATTTTCTCTTCCAAATTTGCACCGAAAATTAGCCACCAAAACTGTCATTTGGTCATTTATATGTGAATTTTGGTCATTTTATTTGGTCACGTATCTCTCATTTTTTGTCACTAATTTAGTTTTTTTTAACCGATATTGCAATATCATTAGGGCATAGAGGAATTGAACCACCAACCTCCTGCTTGTAAAGCAGACACTCTTCCCTTGAGCTAGCACCCTTTAAGAATTTGAGAACCAACTTATAGAGTCCTATATAATAGTAAAAAATACCAATACATGCCTTTGAGTATCTAATTGCTGGAAAAGAATGATAGATTGTATAAGTTCATAAGATATAATCAAGCAAGTTATGAAAACCATGCACATAGATATGGCTTCAAACATGTCACCAATAGGATTTGAACTTGGGGATTACCCCTACCAAACGATTTTCCAATCTACAAGCTTGCTTTGAAGTGAAAATATCTAGATTGATGTGTTAGCATCCTTGCTCACTATACATTAATATCACCATAAAATTTAGTGTCATGTACCATGTGCCTTCTTCGGCTTGTGGTTGTTATCTACGTGATGACTACAATAATTGCAAGTGTAACTATTTTAGTAGCATATCCATGGATTGGGATACCATACCACACTATTAATATTCTCTTTTTTCAACTCACTTAACTACTCAACTAGAGTTAGTTAATTAATAGAAGGCATATATCTTCATGTGGAAGATAATTATGGAGTGCCAGCTTGACACCAAATCAGTATGGGGTGCAGGATTAAAGATGGATAAGTGTTCTAAGTGTTAACAAGTTGTTGCTACATGCAACCATTCTATTTTTGTTGTAAAACCTAATTTGACTTGTTATTAAAGTGCTATGCACTTGGCAAGTTAGACAAAAATGTTCCATTCGATCTCCTCTCTCTTGTGCTCTCGATGAAAGCAATCCGCGATTTTGTTGTAATCATTCTCTGCTACTAATCTATCATACTCTAAGATCATTTGTTGGGTTTTTTATCCTCTAAATCAGTAAAGGGTTTTCCCACGGTATATCCCATGTTCTATGGTTTGATTTATGTCTTTGGATTATTGATGAGATTTGTATGCACTATTATTATGGATTAACATTTTAAAGTTCAAGTTTCTTCATATTTTGCTTAATCACTAACACTTCCGGCTCTAATAAAAAAGAAAAGGTTTGAAAAGAATATGCGTCCCTATTGTATGAGGGATTTTCATCCAGAAGACTGGTGCATGAAGAAGACCCTCAACAGAAAAATATTTCCCTTCCACAAGGTGTAGATATGTCTGATGATGAAGAGTAGACTGAAGAAAATGAGAGATTGCATGCCTTGCATGCAATCCTCACTCTGTTGAAGGCTTATTTGATATATTTTGGATCATCCAACCACATGGTTTCCTCCAGGGAATCCTTCATCACTTTCCCTCTATCAAGAGGACCTAGCAGTCATATGGGAGATGAATCTAAAATCCCAGTTGTTGAGAGAGGTTCAGATAAAATCCATCATGATGAGTTCATTCCCTGTCCTACAACAAAGTAAGTTTTTGAAGATGAAGAAGAAGCATAATTTTCCACAGAGTCAATTCGAATTGAAGAAAGTCTCCTTGAAGTGACTCCTTCTCTTGCTGCTCCGGAAGTGTATGAGATATTTGATATCTCATCTACTCACATGTTTGATCCAGAAGAATACATTTGAATCTTGTTTTTTGAATAAAAAATCTCCTTCCGTTCTTTGCAAAAATTCTCCAATGATTCTTCTATTTAAATTATGTGCATATTTTACCGATGATTGTTTCTGAAACTGAAGAGGAATTTGATTTCTATATATCTAATGATGTTGATGGTGTGTCGATAAGTAATAAAATGGATATTTTGGAAATAATATCAGATTGTAGGAGTTATCCATTCACTCTCATTGATCTAGAGATTCCAGTAAATTCCTACATGATTGCATGCACCAATTTTCAGAATTTTGAAGAAGGAGAAAATTGTGCATCTACCATCTCGCTGGAGCACACTCTTGGATCTGATATGAAGCTATTTGGATATGATTTATTTGGATATGATATGATATTATTTGGTTCATGTTTTAAATTTCAAGAGCCTTCAGTCATGCTTGTAGTTGGTCTCATCAATTTTGGTGTGACAAATCAAGTACCACAAGTCGTCTTCAAACTTGTTGTTGGGGATTTGATGTTAGTTTTCTCTTATGAGTTTGCTGATACTATATTTTGTTATTCATTTATTATTTCTGAATCTATATCATATTATGGATCTAAATCATTCACTCTCCACAATGCCAGGGCTTCTCTACCTATCTATTTGATCACATGCTCATCTCCTCACAGAACTAGTAAAGAGGGAGACATTCTACATTCGCATGGAAACTTGCTCCTAACACTTGGGGATAATTTTACCTCAAATGGTTTGATGTTCAAGGCTGAAATATATCAGTTGCTTGGATGTTCCTCACATGGTTCAAATTCTCAAGCACTTTTTCTCTCGTATCAGTTGATTTCAGTTGCTCTACATGGGTACAGTTTTCATCTAGCAATTGTCTATATTTCTGATTTAATTGAGCATATTCTTCTTATTCGAAAGAGGAATATTCCTCCATAAATAATCATTCAATTTGGATTCAGAGGTTCACATGCACATATTCAAGATGCTGCTGCGCAGAAGAACTAGAATACTACTTTGTTACTACATAGTGTTGCAAATTGCAGCAAAAGATTTTGCAAGTTTTTAACTTGTATTTCCTTATTCCTGCTTATCTTGAGGGGGGGGTGGTTCCCATGAGGTTTTCCCATATTTCCTTGGTTGATTAAGAAACATTTTTTTTTATCTTTTAGATTGTATATGGGTGAATTTTGGCCTTGTTTCTAGGGCCCATAGTTGTCAAATTTAGGATTTAGGGGGGCTGTTAGGATTTATAATCCTCCCTGGTATGAACTGTCTATTAGGTTGTATTTTACTAACTTAGGAGTATTTTTATTATTATTGGGTCCACTAGTACCATTGGGTCCACTTGTCTTAATGGGGCCACATGTACCAGTTGCTAGAGTGTGGGGAGGATCGATAGAGGCTAATTGAGACTGACTGCATTGCATGCATTAGTTTAGGTGCTTCCTAGACCAGTCCCTACATTTTAGGAGCCATTGGGAGTGTCGACACCAACCTTCTTCAGTTGTTGGGAGTTGGTAACTAGTTAAGCTTAGTTAATCTTCAGTTACATTCTATTAGTTCTCCTCCAATTCAGTTAGCACTAGTTATGCATGGTTGCATGTGGGAAGGCGCTAGTTCTCACCTACTTCTCACCTACCACTGTATTTAGACTGGTTTAGCTGATTATAATTGATGGATTGACTGAATTAGACATTTGGAGTTAACCACTTGGAATCTGATAGTGATATAGACATCTTTAGTTAGCCATGCAGTCAGATACAGTTATATTCAGTTGGTGGATTCGAATTCATCCCTAATGAGTTGAATTACTCCTTATGTAATTCTATTGTAACACCATATTTTGTAATGAACATGATACTGTAATTATCTGAGCTATACTCATTTGTTTCTCGTGAGACTTGATTTGTTCAGTTTTTATTGGCATTCCTCTTTCACTGCATAATAATTTGGACTCATTGCTTGATGATCTAAATGGCACAACAATTCTAACACACTCCAATGTCTTGATGCAAAGAATACAAGATGTAGAGGGAGGATGGTGCTCCACCTCAGAGGGAGTGACTACATATTCACTGAGTACGTACTTTTCACATACGAACTACAGGTATCCAATAATCTAGTGCTTCTCATCTCACATTGTGGCTCCAGTATAAAAATATATTCATCTATGATCAATGATCCATTGATACTCTAAAAACAAAAACTCCGAAGCTTGTCAAATAGTTAGATCTCCATCTTCCACAAGCTTACTTTACCACATCCATCTCTTGCTTATTTATAATATTTTTTACTCAAGATATGTGTCTAGTTAGTGAATTTATTTTACTTCGGATATATTCTCGCTGGATTGTGTCTCTAACAAGTTAATGTTTGCATCGACGTGCCACTTTTTCACTTCATCTTAGTGGTTTAAGACGCACAAATGCCAATACACTTATGGGACTTCTTCACACATAATTTATTTAATTCACGAGTATCATAATTATGGTTATTTACCATTATTCTTTTATTGTGAAAATATTATTTACAACAAGATCTAGGAGCTAAGGGAATCTTCACAATTCAAGATTATTCACAAATTATGCAGAAAACAATGAAATTAACACATAGAAATGGTGTTAATAACATAGTTTATTATGATTGTCCAACCTATAAATATGTTTGGAACATGTTTATAATACAATAAAATAAAATCATTATCCTTTGGAGGAAATTTGGATGTATACATGTGGGAGGCTTAGATTAGACCTCAAAACCCCCCTAGGTGGACCAATGAGCTCCCAAACCACCTCAAACAGTCATGAATTCTTGTGTGAACATGGATGTAGCATGCTAGGACATAAATGATAGTAGTATAGCCATGGTGGAGTGCATGGGTGAGTGGGAGTGTCTCTAGGAAGCAATAAATTGTCCAAAAGAGCCAAAAATGCCCCAAATACATGCATGGGCACCTCTAATCAACCAGTTTCCTTGTTTTAAGGAAATGGGAGAGAACCAAGGATTGAGAAGTCATTAATGAGGGAGAATGTGTAACTGTTTGTCCATATAATGAAGGTAAGGAGGAAAACCTCATGGGAACACAACCTCCCCTCTAAAATGGACATGGAGAAAAATATGAAAGCGAATATCAGTAATCACCATGTGTCATCCAATCCAAGAAGTGATCTCATATAGTTAATTTCTTCTCTGTGAAGCTCTTAGTGAAAATGTCAATAGTTTTCTTTGCATATGGGAAATACTAAAATTATATCACATGCTCATGCACCAAGATATGGATGTAGTGCATGGGTATATTAATGTGCTTGGTCCTTTGTCTCTATATTGGATCAGCGCAAATCTTGATTTCACTTTTATTTTCACACCAAATGACTATGGGTGAATCAAATCTGAATCCAAGTTCTCCAAGAATACCTTGTAACCACACACACTGTGTATTTGCGTTGACTGCTCTTCTGTACTCGGGCACAACTGATGAAAGGGATATAGTGTGTTGTTTCTTACTTGACCAGCATATGGGACCATGTGAAAGCATGAATACATAACCTAAAGTGGACTTTATGTGAATGGAATCTCCATTCCAATCAGAATTAGTAAAACCTACTAGTTATAGTGGAGAGCCAACAACATAGTGTACCCCGAAGCGTTTGTTCCTTGCACATAATGCAAGATCCTTTTTGCAGCCTTCCAATGGATCTTATGAGGCTCCTACATATATATTTCAATAGCACCTATAGCATAATCCAAATCAGTTCAAAAGTGTGTAAGATACAACAAGCTCCCAACTAGTTGCCTATACAATGAGTTGGCCACCAATGGAGATGAACTATATTCACCTAGTTTCACTCCTGAAAGGAATGGGAACTTGGTCACCTTACATTCAAAAATTTTGAACTTTAATAACAGGTCTACAACATACATTGGTTTTCTGACCTTGATCCCTGCATCATATTTCTTAATCTCTAAGCCAAGAAATTGTTTCAACAATCTAATGTTAGTCATGGAGAATTCACTGTGCAATGAAGACTTTATTGATCCTATATAATCAATGCAACTTCCTATAATCAAAAGGTCATCAACATACAATAATATGACCTGTAATAAATCACCAAAATTCTGCAAATAAACATTAGGATCATATTTTCATCTTGCAAAGCCAAAGGATAACAAAAAATTGTTCATCTTGGCATACCAAGCCTTGGGGGATTTCTTGAGGCTATAGAGAGACTTCTTCAACCTGAAAACAAGTGAAGGATAATGAATGAAACATTCAAGATGCTGAATATAAATCTCCTCATGAAAATCACCATGAATAAAATCCCTCTTCACATCCATATGGTGAATTTCCCATCGCTTAGATGCAGCAATGGATAAAACTAGCCTAATAGAGTTCATCTTTGCAACCGGTGCAAATGTATCTATATATTCCACTACTTGGACTTGGGAGAATCCTTTGGAAACCAACCTGGAATTTTACTTGATATCAGAAACATCAGCATCCACTTTGTTCCTATAGGCCCACTTACATTGCAATAGTTTCCTCTTGGAGGGTAGGGGAACCAATTCCCAAGTCTCATTGTCTTGCAAAGACTTGAAATAGCCTTGCATGGTTGTTTTCCATTTTGGGTCAAGTGATGCTTCTTGATATGTTTTAGGATAATATCCAACCATCATAAAGCATCTCTCTAAAATATTCATTTCACAAGTAGAGAAAGAATTATGAAATTGAGATCTAGTCTTCCTAGAGTCTAGAGGATCTCTAGCAAGATCACTAGTTGCTTGTATGGTTTTATAATCCCACTTTGGATGAATGGGTGAGTCATGATCTGAATTCATGTCATCATCATCATCATAAATATAATAATCATAAAAATTAGAGGAATAATCATCACTTACATCATCATGGAGTGGAGATGTGAGCAATCCCCTTGAGCTAGTTCGATCTCCTGCATGGGATCTTCTTCGAAATGTACACTCCTTTAAATGAATGTTTTATGAGATGAGGGATAAAAGAAATTGTATCCCTTGCATATTCATAATATCCAACAATAATGGACTCCTTTCTTTTAGTTTTCAAGGTCTTTCTCTTCTCGGGAGGAATTGTATCCCAAGCCTTTAAGCCAAAAACCCTGAAATGAGAGACATTGGGCTTGTGACCACTCCAAGCCTCAAATGGAGTTTTACCTTACAATGATTTGTGTGGATCTCTATTCTGAACGTATGGAGAACAATTTATGGATTCATAACATATATTAGGATTCAAATCCTTTTCCTCCATCATGCATGTAGCCATTTCCTTGAGAGCTTTGTTCTTGCACTCTGCAACACCATTCTGTTGTGGTGTGTAGGGCATAGATTGATGCATTTAGATGCCACATTAATCACAAAGAGGATGAAAATTATTGTTGACATAATTCTTACCATTTTCATTCCTAAGAACCTTTATATTATTCTTAGATGCATTCTCAACTAAATCTTTGAACACTTTGAAAGTCTTAAAAACTTCATATTTTAGCTTGAGAAAATACACTCGACAATAACTTGAGAAATCATCTATGAAATTCAACACATACCTTGAATTAACATATGAAGGTGTGAGAAGAGGCCCTATGATATGTGAATAGATCAGATCAATCACTTGGAAAACCCTCCTTTCCTTTCCTTTCCCATATTTGCGCTCAGCATGTTTCCCCACTATGCACCATTGCAAGTGCCATTGGAAAACTTGATGGTAGGAAGCCCTTCAACCATGTTTTCCTTGCTTAGTGCTTGGAGGTACCTATAGTTGAGATGTACATATCTATAATGCCACAAATTTATGGTCTCATTGGCATGTGACAGGAGTGCATTCCCTTGGGAGTATGGAAGCAAGTGAGAGAATTTGTACATTCTTGAATCATGGTCAGCAAAACCCACTACAACAACTTGTCCTGTAGATATTTTGTATATCTCCACATCATTTTGAGTAAATATTACTATCATGGTTGTACCTATGTCTACCATTTGATAGACATAGAGTAGATTCGGTGCAATATTAGGCACAAACAATACATTTTTGAAGTACCCATCTTGAAGATCAATCATGTCAATCCCTTTGGCTTGGATTTCTGAATCATCACTCATGAGGATGGATGGACCACTATAAGGATGTAGGGACGATAAGGAATCATGCATGGAATCCATGTGCCTTGAGGCACTTGAATATATGATGAAGGATGAAGAGCGTGAAGACCCAACAACCAAAGCATGGCATCTTTCCTTATTCTCTGAGCTTGAACCTCCCTCTTTCTTCCTTAGGCCTTCTGACACTGGGATGTTGTTCTTCTCGATGAGTTGCACCATCATGTAAATGATTTTTTTCATGCATGCACTCTCTAGATGTCAACCTTTGTGACAATAAGTGCATTTTTTCATCTCTTGCTTCTTCTTCTCTCTGTCCATACTAGGATTTGAAACCCCATCCGAAGGTTTGGGATTCTCATGCTTCCTCTTCTCTTGCTGCTTTGAATATTTGAATTTATTCTTGCCTTTAGATTGATTTGAAACACCCGAAGCAAGGGATTGATCCTTGGTGTATTTGATGGTACCCATTTTCACCAACTTGTCTTGTTCTTGAGTCAGTGACTCCATGAAGTCTTCAAGTGAAGGAATTCTCCAATTTCGAGATGTGAGCTTGCTTGAGTGGAATGTTGATACAAACACTAAATACTCAGGTCCTAGCTTCTAAAGAATGGACAATATCATCTGCTCTTTCTTCTCCTCAATGCCACACTATTTTAGCAGAAGCACCAATGATTTGAACTGTGTGAAGAAGTCATGGATCGTCCCAAAGTGAGTTGGGCTCAATGAGATCAACTCATTTTTGAGTTGGTGTCCTCTCATATCATCAGTCTTCCAAAATAGTGACTCAATATTGAGCCATACTTCATTGGGTGTATTAATACTATCTACATGGAAGAGAATATCCCTCAAAATGTTGAGAAAAGGCATCTCGAATACCATCTAGTCTGTTGAAGTATATAACTTCGATTTTTCTACAGCAGAGTTGGGCTCGGTCTCAGTTCCCATGGTGAATATGTAGATGCATTTCGACCTCAAATGGATCACAATTTCTTCATTCCATTTGAATTATTTGAATGGGGTAAGAAATACATGATTCTTCTCCATTACTCCTTGCACACACTGGATGTACCTGCAATGCAAACACTCAATTTTTCCTAGAAAATACCCTAGATAGAAAATCAAACACTTTGGATTTGATTTTCATATCCAAATAGCTATGATACCATGTGAAAATATGATTCACAACAAGATCTAGGAGCTAAGGGAATCCTAACACTTGAATATTATTCACAAATTATGCAGAAAACAATGAAAAGAGTGAAATTAACACATAGAAATGGTGTCAATAATAGAGTTTATTATGACTTCCCAACTTGTAAATATGTATGGAACATGTTTATAATACAATAGGATAGAATTGTTAGCCTTTGGAGGCAATTTGGATGTATACATGTGGCAGGTTTAGATTGGAACTCAAAACCCCCCTAGGTGGACCAATGAGCTCCCAAACCACCTCAAACAGACACAAATGTGTGTGGATGTGGCTAGATCATGCTAGGACATAAATGAGGGTAGTATAGGCATGGTGGAGTGCATGGGTGAGTGGGAGTGGTTCTAGGCAGCAATAAATGGTCCAAAAGAGCCAAAAACACCCCAAATACATTCATGGGCGCCTCTAGTCAACCAGTTTCCCTATGTTAAGGAAAGGATAGTGCACCAAGGACTGACCAGTTATTAATGAGGGCTCATGTGTAAAAGGAATGACCAAATAAAGGTGCTTGGGTGCATTTGTGAGTCCAAAACATCAAAGGAACCAAGATTGTCCAACACAACCTAGTTTTGGACCATATAACATAAGCATGAAACTAATGAAAATGTGTCCTAGGTGTATGACCATGGTACTAAGGTGGTATAATGATCTAATATTTATGCACATAAATATGTACAAAAATGTGACCAATAAAAAATTTGCATGCATATTCACAATTATAAGAACAAACATATATAATCATACAAAAACATTTAGGAGCATCAATTCACATTTATCTTTTCATTAAATGTATTTGACATCAATGAAAATACATCAATAGGGCCAGGGATATGGTTTTTTGGTAACCACTCCTTGATTGGAAAAATGGTTGTTACAAAACATCTTGTTGGGTAGTGGTGCATGAGGCGCTTGAGGAAGTTTTGTGGGTGTCTTCTTCTTGGATCCCACATTTTGTTGGCAGTCAAAGATAAGTCGAAAATGGTGAGTGTAATAGCCATACTCACCATAGACTGAGTAAGGGTAATTTTTCCTCATGTTGTATTTCTTTCCTTGCTTGGGGGTGTTTCCACCTTGCGTTGGTCAGTTACCTTTGTTTGGGTTCTATTGGAAAACTTGGGTGCACCCCTGCCCCTGTTGTTGGGGTTTTTTGTTCTTTCCCTTCTTATTCCCCTAATTCTGAGGATTTGAGGCATTGGAAATGCTCAATTTCTAAAATTGTTGAGATTAGTGTTGCATAGAGGGTTGGAAAAATTTGACTCTCATATGGGGCATGGTTGTCATTCTAAGAGGACATGGGTATGGATCGTAAGGATTATACCCTGAGGGTGGTATATAGGTTGGTTGTGTTGCATATGATGTGGATGTAGGTGCAGGTAGTTACATTTTAGGTTGAGAAACCATTTGTACTTGGCTTGTACTAGGGCATAAAAGGTTTTACAATCTATACTAGGTCTGTACAAATGAAGTATTTAGTACAATAGTAGTGGGATACAGAACAACGGGGACAGGTGGGTATTGTGCCATCATGTGTGATTGTGAAAGAGTTTTTTGAGGGGTAAATTTACCATGGCAGGAAATGGACCCAATAATACCATCCGCGAAATGTGATATCCTTGTGATAGGAGGATCTAAATATTGATGTTGAGGGGAATCTGGTAGTATGGTGTACAAATACCCTGATGGAGCATAGATGAGGTCAAAGTGTTGGTATTTGAGAATTACATCTTCCTCATTTTGAGGAATTGAGGTAGCCACATCCTTTGTGATAACTGGTTGGAGAGATTTGGGGAACCAATCCAAAAGGAAGGGAAGTTTAATGTTGATTTTGCACAACGCACGGTGACGATGCCATTCATGGATATGATTTGCGATGTGAGTCATTGTGTTTTGTCAAAACTTTGTGAGAATTTTGAGGCCTAGGTCATGTCTTATTGGAAATTGAAAGTAGGAGAGAAATTTGGTGGCAATCGTCTCAAATGTGTTATGACATTCCAAGGTCAAATTCACGTACCATTTTGCACCTGTACCAGTGAGGGTTCTTTGGAAGAGATGGAGGCATACGAAATGTTTCACTATTTTTTCGAAGGAACACCATAGATGGAAAGAAAGGATATGGTTGATGGGATCATATCCATATTTCCCTTCAAACTTATGGATGACTGATTGGAGATTTTCAGGCATATCTAGATAAGTAGTGTCATGAGCAATGGTATCATTAACCAGTTTGGATAGAACAGGGAGGTTCAAACTTTCCATTAATGGTACCGTCATGATATTCTAAATTTTATTTCCACGAGGGGGAGACCTTGTAATATGTGGTGGTGATATTTTTCTTCTATATGAATATGAATATGTGGTGTGGCATATTCCCGAATGGGGGAAAGAAGGTGGTGTATTCCTTCTTGGGGGAGTAAACAAAGGTGAGCCTATTCCATGAGAGGTGGAGGAAAAAGTGTCTACACTTCCTTCTAGGGGAGAGAGTGAGTCAATTGGGGTATGCCCTCACCTATATGATCCAATAAATGTGGAATGGGAGCAGCCCCGAATGAGTGATATCCCTCATGTTCCATAGGGAGATAAAGGAAAATCAACCCTCGAGAGAAGGGAGATGCCTTGCAGTCTTCAAGACCGCCTTAGGGGGGGATTTGTTCCTCTATAGTGAATGTCTAGTATCCAAGTGAGAGTGATGGGTGATGAATAAACACGATATAGTCAAATGAAAAAAATACGCTAACCACAACATATGCAAAAATGGTGCAACAAGTGAGTGATATGTGAAAATATGGCTTAGTGCAAAGGTTCCCACATGTAGGTTCCTTTTAAATTACAAGTTAATGATATTGTATTTAGAAAAGAACAAAAAGTGTAAAAATACCTAACGTCCATCATCTCAAATGTAATTGGGCCTCCCAAAATCACAATTTTTAGTGATAATGGAATCCACACAACAATTGACTAATGGAGGTAAAAATGAGCCAATTCTATCGATGATGGGACCACTGTCCCAATTAAGGAGACTCGGAAACAACTCCCAATGGAAATAGATAAATTCAGGAGTCACTTGCACTCACAAATTATCCTTAGTGATTCCCTAGTTTTGGCCACTAAGTTTACCTTACATCAAGTGTGGATCAGCAGTTCGAGATAGGCGGTATACTTTAGTCTCCCAACAGCAAGGTGAGTGCCTCCTAGGGGAGAGCGAGGAATCTATACCTCATCATTTACCTCCTTGGTATCGGTACACTTCTGATCCATGATCTCTTTGAACACTTTCTTATAGAAGGATTTGATAGCACCCTAAAAGTAAACAATTATATGTTTCAAATAATGCTAAATGAAACTAGATTGGTGGGAATTGTTCATGAATTGTTTGGATTCCTATCCCAATCAATCATACCAAACTTAAATATTGTTTTGTGATCTCCTGTGGAGTATTTTAGTTGGTTAGAATTTACAATGGTTTATTTTATGGGTGTACTTGATTTAAGGTGTGAGAGGGAGGTATTTCACAATTCCCTTCCTATTTGATTCAATAAAATCGTAAAGATCATACTCAGATTGAATGAGTCTTTAGGTCCCTTGATGTGTGCAAGTGGGAAATCACATGTGATGTAAATGAATGGTATTGTTTCAATTAAGTAAAGTGCTCAAAAAAATAATGGAAATTGTAACATGAGCTCTAAATAAACTAATGATGACTGCAAAAAAAATGCTAAGTGTGCAATAAAGGCATTTCACACTTTACTCCCTTTTCTGATTCACATAAATTGTGAAGAGAATACTTAGGGAGAGGATGGTATTTAGGACCTTTCTTGTGTGCAAAAAGTGTATTCTACACTACTTGAACTAAATATGTTGAAGTAAAGAAAAGAAACATAAGTGTTAACACCAAAAAATGTTCACCTGCCTCTCCATGGTCTAAACCATAATCATACATCATATTTCCACCATTATTTCCTTCATTTTGACCTTCACAACTAAAATTCCACTAAATATGGTCCAAAACATTATTATTCCTTCCCCATAAATGAAGGAAAGTTGAGCATTTATTGTGATTTATCCCCACTCTCTCCAAAAATGACTAAAAGCCCCTAAAAATGAGAATGATTCAAAAACCATAGATAAATACCATGGGTTAAAAAACCTTGGATCATCCTATAAATACATTGTGAAGGTCTCCCCACAAACATTCCTTGAATTTTGGCCACACTTTTAGCCACATCACACATCATTACTTTTCGTCACTTGCGATTGTTCCTCCTTTTTCACCATATCATTCCCACGGTGTATGTTGAGCTTGCTCCATACCCCTTTGGATCCACTACCCACATTTTACAATCACTCGTGGAGAATACTAGAGACCCAAATTTTGGAGAAGTAGTACCATTTCCTCGGACGGCTATGGTGGCCCACATTATAGAAAATGTATGAATGCTTTTATTTTTGTTAGTTAGTAGAATATATCTAAAAAATAAAAAAATATTGTTATCACTATTCTTGTCTGTTTCCCATTACCATTATTGAACTCTACCCTATGATCTAGATGATCTAAGGTAGGTTCTTTTACAGGTAGTAGGGGAGAAATCCCCACTATAGTTTTAGACACTCCATTCGTTCGATCATTTTGGATCTTTGTTTTTGTGGCAGATCTAAACCAGTCTTGCCTCACTGCCTACCCCTTGGCCCAAGTCGACATCATGTTCTTAAAAAATTCTCACTTACGACCAGATCGCACTTATTCAACAAAAATTTGCAACCAGGTTGCACCTTTTTACTCGATAAGCACAACTTAGGTCACGCCTTTTTCCTTGATAAATGCGACCTAGACCAAAACTCCAGATTTCACTTGTCCCGATTCTTAGGGTGATCTTGGTCGCTACCGTGACCCCATTTTGTGTGACCTGTCACACAAAAGTCTCTATTTTTTGTGACCTAAGTCTGTCCGCTGATTTTATGTCTCGATCTTGATTGTTTGACATTTTTGCGTGGCCTCGATCACACCTGTTCTGTCTACGGGTGCAACTTGCAATTTTCATCCCTTTTCAATGTTTGAGGTCCTTGTTCCAGACCCCTTGTCTGTGTTCTACCCCTTCTCAGTCTGTTTCTATCAATATTTGATCCAATAAAACCCTTTGGTTTGTTTTGTGGTCCTATTTTCTTTGTATGTAAGCCCCTTCATTTGAGCTTTGTAGTCAAGACTCCTTTTGTCTTTCCTACATCTGATCAGTTTCCTATGTGCTCATTTACTTGTGTATATTTTATTTTTTGGAAGAAATAGTTATTTTGCATGATATTTATTATCATTTATTGTTATTTATCTACATTTTTGTGTCTCGACTGTGAGATCATTGGGGTTTATATACATCATTTGCACATACTGCTACATATGGCTTAAGAGGCCCACGGAAGTTTGCCACGAATCAGTTTAAATCGAATTTTTCTTGCAAAAGTAGTTTAAAATTTTGGAAAAAAATTAAAATGTCCCCGACGATCGTCTCTATAGGGATGCATAGTCCAAAACGTTGCCATAACAATGGAAGTTCATCGCTATAGCGACAGAAGTTTGTCGCTCTAGCAACGAATGTTTGTGTAAATCATAATGTATTTCGTGTTTTTAAAAATTATATATTAAACCATCTTGTATGTTTTGTTTTTTAAAATTAAATATTGAATCATAAAATAATAACAATGACGTTGTAGCAATGTTGGAATCTAGGAGGTGTGTGAGAACATCTTTTTCATAATGTATGTAGTTGTCCTAATGTAGTTGGCCTAATGTGTCTTTGATGAAAAAAATTCCAACACTAGAGGGATGGATCTTGTTTTTACACAAATTAATGTCATCAATAATGTGCCATGCTTTGTACCACTAGAAAGTGCACGAAATCATACATGCATTTTTGTGAAGTGAAATTGAAAGTGTAAGTAAGAACTTATCACATTTATTAACTTTGAATTTCAAAAGAACACACTCACATTTAATAACAATGATCCCACCACGTGTCATGTATTATGTGTCATATCTCATATATGTTGAGGAAACTTTTAAAGGATCTTCTTTTCAAATAGTATAATCTTTGTATCTATACTCTTATATACTTTCTTATATACTTTCGGCGATTAAAGAATCTTCAACTACTTTATAATATAATATTTGTATTCATTCATATTAAAAAGAAACACTAATAATATTATTAAATATAAAATATTATACATAATTGAAAATAAATAAACATTACAATTGTATATAATGTTAAATAAATAAACACTACAAATATATATAATTTTAGATAAATAAACATATTATATATATATTACTTATGTTTTTTAAACATATTAATATTTAAGTTCATATATAATTTTAATTCATTAACATAAATAATAATAACAATTTAACACCCTTATTTAAAATAAAAGTACCTACCCAAAAAGAAAAGTGAAAATTGTGGTGATACCTTTTAATATAAAAAGGCAATAGATTAAATATTATTTGTGACATTGATATCAACAATACTTTTTTAATACTTTATTGACATTAAATATTTATGTATTCAAGATAATTTTAATTTTGAAGGATTCTAAGTATTTAGAAGTGCTTGCGAATGTTTTGTATTTATTGAACACCTATAATGTTGTTATGGCTTATGCCAAATCGTAATAATCATAATATGTTCATAAATTTGTGGTCCACTAAAGAGTGAAATGACCATTGATGTACCCCGGGGTGAGTTAAATTTACATGCACAATCCTTTTTAGATCAAGGGTGACAAATTATCAAGTTCATACAAATTGAAATAGAAAACATGTATTGAAGTTATAAAGTTGGGTAAATATTAAGATGGTATATAAATAATTTATCTAAGAATACAAATAAATTTATGTTTATTCTCTATTCATATTCTCAATAAAAAAATTTAAGAAGAGGGAGATGATTTGTTGTCATTGTTGGGACTCCTTGTGCTAAGATATATAAATCCACTCCAATGTACATGTGTTGTTTTGGTTTGGTCTATGCATGCATATACAATAAGGGTTAGCATAATTAAACTTTAGAACCATGCATTAGGTTACAATATCAAAACTATTTGATTACGTGTCCAAATTGTGCTATTAAAAATATTTTACATTCGTGACAACACAATATTGAACTTTGGAACCATGCATTGGGTTACAATATCAAAACTGTGATTATGTGTCTAAATCGTGCAATTGAAAATATTTTACATTTATGACAACACTGTATCACCACTCTAATATATGTTGAAATTGTCCACTCCAATGTGAATTCCACAATGATGATTTTAGGCTATTCTATATCTCGAAAGCACCAACAAAATCTACAAGTCAACATTTTTTATTGTAAGGAAAACTTTGCCAAGAAACCCACAAAAACTTTGTGAAAACTTTGCCAAGGTGTTCTAATTATTATAATATTATAAATTACAATGAATATAAAGAACACTACAATATATAGTCTTTAATAAAGCCTAATAAATTGATATGATCCAAAATCATTATCAGGGTACATGTATTTCAAAGGAGGGGTATAAATCCTTGTGCGAGGTTAATATAATGACTAAGCCTCAACGGTGTTGAAAGACATTTATATAGATTTAAATTCCCTATCAATTTTAATTTGTCTTTATTCTATCGATAATTTAAACACATAAATTTTATCTCCAAGCAATCTAAAGCTATCGATACTATCTCAATACTATCTCCTTTTATCTATTTGCATTTAGCTAGTCATATTGTGTTATACGCGTGTTACATATAAATCTCATCACCATCATGTGTTGAGGCCTAAAACATCATAAATTGCCCTCAATTCCCAAACTCTGAAGTTGGACATTGGACTAGACTCCTATTTTCCATATCTGAGTCCATCACTGCCTTTTCCTTTAATACAAAAAGCGTTACCCTCTTTAGTAACGCCTATTGTCTCTTAACAATAAGCAGTGCCACCGCCTATGTCCCTTGATCAAAGAGCGGTTCCACCTTGGTAACACTCTATCTACATAGAAGAAATGCGGTGGTCGAGTTTTAAAGAGAAAAAGAGAAGATTCATGAAGCGTATCAAAGGAAGACTTCGTGGCACCCTCATCCCTACTCTTGTGGAAAACATGGACTCAAGATTCCCCTTATTAGGATCTCCCTTCCACCCAATCCACCATTTTATCAACCATCCCTATCCTCCTAAGGCCTATAAAACCTGCATCATCCCCCATCGTTGAGAGAGAGAAAAGTTATGCTGTTACACTGAGGTTCTAGCCAAATCTAGAGTGAGCATAGAAGGGGAAAGTTGGAGCTTTGAGGACAAGACATGGCATGTGAAGTAGAATCACAACACTAAGGCAAATGGTTATAATCTCTCATCTTCATTTTAAGCAAATATGGTTCCTTTCGCATAAAATGTATTATGTTGCAATCATTCATTTTATTATTGGATTCCTTAGTCACTAATATAGAACTATTGACCATTTTCCGGTACCTTTGATCTTGCTTGTTTATTTGATGTGTTTGTGCGTGTACATCTGTGGAAATTCATAACCATAGGAGACAACTACATCACACTACAGAATAGCCAAAGGACTCATTCCAAATATATACAAGCTCTAGGGGAAGTATTCCATCCTTGTTATCACTCATTTGTTCTAGATCTGAACCATTCAGACCTAGAGAAACAACTATTGTCAGCAAGAGGTGAGAATTTATATAAACAATGACATATTTCAAGGGATGGGTGGGAAATGAAGGAAACAATGTTGATGATAGTGAAAATGACAATGACATTGATGACGAGGATTATGAGGATGATGATGATGACGACGACGATATGATGAGGATGATGATGATGATGATGATGATGATGATGATGATGATGATGATGATGAGGATGATGAGGATGATGAGGATGGGATGAGGAGGAGGATGATGATAAGGATGAGGATGATGATGAATATTGGTGATGAGTAATATGAAGATGGTGATGTTGATGAAGAAGAGGGTGATGACGCTGATGATGAGGATCATGACGAAGATGTTGATGATTATGAAGATGATGAAGATGACAATGACGATGAGGATGATGATTAGGATCAGGATGATGATGATGAAGATGATTATGATGATTATGATGATGTTGATGAGGAAGAGGGTGGCGTCGCTAATGATGAGGATCATGTTGAAGATGTTGATGATTATGAAGATGATGAATATGACGTTGATGATGATGATTATGTTGTTGATGATGACGAGGAAGATGATAGTGATGATGACAATGGTGGTGGTGATGATTATGATGATTAGTGTGAAAGGTATACATCTCAAATATGAGTTCATAAATCCAATGTGAGGTAATAATGTCAAATCTTAATTCTGAATATCTGCCGCTATAGCAACCTTATGGACTATATGCATACAACCCTTGAGATTTATAATCCATAATATAAACTTGTGCTACCCTTGAGATTTATATTCCCTAATATAAACCTATATGCATACAGCCCCTTATATTTATAAACACTTTAAAACACTACACCTACAACCTCTAACACTAAATATGAATCCCTATAAACTCTATAAAAAAATAACTTATTTCCTCTTATAACCCCACTAACACCTAAACATTATAACCTTAAATTTTTAATCGCTATAAAATTTAACTTAAAACTATGATTACATCTAACTCCTAAGATATATAATTCATAATATATCATGAAATATCTATAACCCTTAAACTTATTTTAAACCACTTTTTAACTCCTAAACCTTATAAAAATTAACCTATAACACCTCTATCCCATATAGCTCCAGATAACTAAGCCCTAAAACCCCTAATTGATAACACATATTCCCTAAATTTTCATTCTAAAAGCATCATTGAGAATGATTTTTATGATTCCATTCATCCATATGAAGAGCACAGTGCCACGAGGAGTATACCTTGAGGTTTTTCCAGAGCACGCACGTTTTCTAGTATACAAAGAGCATGGTGTCATGAGGAGTAGACAATGAGGTTTTTCCTTAGCACCCACATTCTCTGCTATACAAAGAGTAGAGTTCCGCAAGGAGTAGACCTATAGTTATTTCTAGAGAACCCACATCCTCTGTTATACCAAGAGAACAGTTCCACAAGGAGTAGACCTTGAGGAATTTCCAAAGCACCCACATTCTCTTTTGGAAATTTCTATCTCTATAGGGGGTTGTCATGATATGAAAGAGTTGGTCACAAAGAGAACATAATGAGGAGAAAATACCCTAAGGGACTTCAAGAGAAGACTATGAGGAGAAAAGGAGACTGACAGAGACAAAAAAGGAGCACAATGTCTTCAGTAATCCCTGTTGATGTATTTGTAACTTCAGAATGTATTCACTTGTATATTTATTATTGTATTTCATTGTACCTCGATGGAGATGTTTGTTCCTCCAACCGGGAGAGTCATTAATATAATGAAGTCATGTAAAGTTATTGAGGTTAACCCTCTATTGTAAGTCGAGGAAATAGTCTCCACATTTGAGTGGTATTAGGGTTATTAGAATATCCTAGTGAAGTCGGCCTTGTGGAGTAATTGTCAAGTGGAAAACAAGTATAAATAGAGAATGAGACTCTCTATTTGAAACACACACTCACTCAATAGTAGCACATGAGTGAGAGAGATATATCTCTCACAAGAGAGAGAGAATAGTTGTCAAAGATCATCTTTGTATCTTTGGGTTTTACTTTTGCTATTCGTGCTCATTCTATCTCTAAGGAAGTTATGGGGTTTTCTCCTTTATGGTTTCCCCGAGGAAAATTCTTTGTGTATCTTGTCTCTTGTGATTATTGTTGTGCATGCTATTCTCTTAGATAAGATCCTAGATCATATTGATTAAATGATAAAAATCTAACATGGTATTAAAGATAACCTGAGAAGAAGACACTGTCACAGCTGCAGAAGCTAGGGATTCTTACCTTTTGGATCTCTCTCCATAGATCATCAACAAAAGGAGGCTAGGATAACTCTCCATTGAAGGGCGCATATTTATGTCGAAGCATAATTTGATTCCGAGCATATTCAGTTTTTAACCTGTCACTACTACGGGAAATTAGGGCTTTTCACAGAAGTAGAATTTTTGAGTGAGCCCAGCATAGGATTGCTCTCCTCCTCAAAATCGAAATTTAGAGACCAAGATCAAAGTTTTTGGTTAGGTAGAACTCCAGGAAAGTCAAACCCTAATTTGACATTGGACCAAAAAATCAACACTGCAAAAGATCAGCTCCACCAGCATCTCAAATTGGTAAGATCTAAATATTTTGTATTTCCATTTGAGGTTCTCATTAAAGATGTCTAATCACACCAACCTTGATGAAAATATTGAAGTAGGTGATAACTTCTAAGCATGGAAGTATAGGATTTCACTTGTTCTTGAAGAGAATGAATTGGACACCTACATAAGTGGAGAGGTTCCAGTTCTAGAGGTAGATGAGGCTAAGGCCTTACACAAGAAGAACTTGGTCAAGGCCAAGAGGATCATTGCTGATTCTATCAAGGATCACCTTATACTAGATGTGTCTTCCATAAAGACACCTAAAGAGATGTTTGATTCCTTGACTAATCTATTTGAAGGGAAGGATATAAATCGAAAGATGACTTTGAGAAAGTAGTTGAAGAATGTAAAGATCCAGAATGAAGAGACCATACAGTCATACTTTACAAGGGTCTCTCAAATCAAAGAACAACTTGAAGCTATGGAAGAAGAAGTAGAGAATGGAGAAATTGTGATGACCACCCTCAAATGGTGTCCCTAAGTCATGGGACTTCCAATGGATTTGTGCTAGAATAAAGTTAATAAATTTCAGTAGACCGTGGGAGGAATGCTCACAAGAAGAAACTCGAATAGTATCTCGAGAAGAAAAGATGGGAAATGAAGATCAAGCTCTCACAACCCACACTAAGAAAATCAGAAGGAACCACTATCATCCCAAGAAAGGTAATCATTCACACCAGAATAACCCTAGAAGATATCTATCTAGTATCAGATGTTGTACATGTGATGAGAAAGTACACATCGCCAGAAAATGTCCCAGAAACAAAGGTGGCTCTCAAAAGAAGAAGAACAACAAAAGAAGACACCATGCTCACAATGCAAAGGATGACGAACCTCCAAGAAATAAAGTTAAAGAAGATCTTCAAGTGATGAAGAATATGTTTTGATTTCTTCCCTCACAGGAATTGTTACACATGGAAGCAATGATTGGCTCATAGATAGTGGAGCTTCCAAACATATGACAGGATTTAAAGAATCCTTTGCAAACCTATCCAAACATGAGTCATCCCACAAAGTGAAAACTGGGGATGACTACCAGTATCCCATAAAAGGTAGTGGTGAAGCTTCCTATAAGCTAGACTCTGGAAAATAAATGAAGATGAAGGATGTATTGTTCGTACTAAGACTAAAGAAGAATATTCTCTCCATATCTACATTGGATGCAAAAGATATGAGGGTTGCATTTGTAGATGTCCAATTCCTTATGTGGCCAAAGGGAAAGACTATAGATGATGTAGTAGTGATTGGGGAGCAAGAGGGTGGCTTATACAAATTAAAGGGCCAACCAAAACAAGCTTTGGTCCTTGACTCAATAGAGCCAAGTGAACTTTGTCATAGAAGGCTTACACATGTGCACTATAGGGAACTACCACTTGCAAGCAAAGTTGTTGAAGGTCTTCTAGAAATACAGGAAAAGCATGAAGGCGTCTGCAAAGGATGTGCGAAGGGAAAGAACACAAAGAAGAAATTTCCAAGTAGCGAGAGCAAGGAAAAAGGAATCTTGGAAATTATTCACTCCAATGTATGCAGTCCGATGTCATCCAGTTCATTAAGCATGTATGTATATTATGTTTCTTTCATTGATGATTTTTCTAGGAAGACATGGATATATTTCTTGAAAAGAAAAGATGAAGTATTCAGTAAGTTCAAGGAATTCAAATCCTTGATTGGGAACCAGATAGAGAAGAAAATCAAGACCTTTTGATCAGACAATGGCAGAGAATTCACATCAGATGAATTCAAGGAATTATGCAGAGAATCAGGGATTAGGAGGGAGTTGACCACTCCATATAATCCACAACAGAATGGAGTTGCAGAAAGGAAGAATAGAATGATTATGGAAGTAGCAAGGGAAATGCTTCATGATCAATATCTTCCTATGCATCTATGGGAAAAAGATGCTAGGATAGTTGTGTATGTACATAATCGTACTCCACATAGAGTACTTGAGAATAAGACACCAGAAGAAGTATTCTCTGGAAATAAACCAGAAGTCAGCCATCTCAGAATATTTGGTTGTCTGATGTATATACACATTCCGAAAGAAAAGAGGACGAAGTTAGATCCTTCAGGAAAGAAGGGTATATTTGTGGGATATAGTGAAAGCTTGAAGGCTTATAGAATATATTTCCTAGGATTCAAGAAGATAGACATCAACAGGGATGTGAAATTTGATGAAGATTCGGCTTACATCAAATCCAGAAAGAGACCTATTGAAGACCTTGAAGAAATAGAAGTACCTAGGACCTGAGATACAACTATGAATGAAGCAACTTGAGAAGAAGATCGAGAAATGGAAGAACCTCAGGAGACTATAGATCCACCCCGCGAGAAGAAATCTTAGAAGAGGAAACCAACATGGGTACGAGAGGCTATCCAAGGAGCAGAGAGATATGTCGCATCAAAATAAATGCATAGAGAAGGGAAAATAATTAGGTCCTATTCCAGTTATGTAGCCCTGGTGTGTGACGATAAATAACCTTACAACTATGAAGAAGCGACAGAAAAGAAAGAATGGAAGGATGCTATGATCAAGGAGTACCAATTGATCATGAAGAATGATGTCTGGGATGTGGTCCTGAGACCAGATGGGAATTCTATTGTGACTTCCAAGTGGATCTACAAGATCAATCATGTTGCAGATGGCAACATAGAGAAATATAAAGAGAGATTTGTGGCACATGGCTTCTCCTAGAAGGAAGGGATAGACTATGAAGAAAATTTTGCACCTATAGCCAGATACACTTCCATCAAATCTGTACTTTCTCTAGCTGCAGTAATGAAATGGAAGATACACCATATGGATGTCAAGACCAAGTTCTTGAATGGTGTAGTGGAAGAGGAAGTGTATGTGGAGCAGCCACTCAGATTTGAGACACATGATAGGGAGACTCATGTATGAAAATTGAAGAAGGCATTGTACGGTTTGAAATAGGCACCCAGGACGTGGTACAACAGGATTGACAACTTCTTGACTAGTTTGGGATTTACCAAGAGTAAAGCAGATTCCAACCTTCACTACAAGGTTAAGGAAGGGAACCCATCGATACTCCTACTATATGTAGATGACCTATTTGTGACAGATGAGGATGGGTTGATTGATGACACGAAGAGGAAGCTTGCTTCCGATTTCGAGATGAAGGACTTGGGTATGATGCACTACTTTCTAGGCATGGAGGGGTGGCAGAATGTGGATGGAATCTCCCTTGGAAAAGGGAAGTATGCAATGGAGATCCTGAAGAGGTTTGGGATGATGGATTGCAAGGCCATGGTCACACCTAGGGAATCAAACCTGAAGCTATTGAGTGATGCTTCATTAAATTTAG
Organism: Pseudotsuga menziesii; assembly: GCA_001517045.1. Lineage (NCBI taxonomy): Eukaryota > Viridiplantae > Streptophyta > Pinopsida > Pinales > Pinaceae > Pseudotsuga > Pseudotsuga menziesii. The sequence goes on from LPNX010087660.1 coordinate 418,642, forward strand.
TTGATGCCACGATGTATCGTCAGATGATTGGGTCAATGATGTACCTAACGAATACAAGACCAGATATTTTCTTTGTCATGAATACATTAAGAAAGTTCCTGATGGATCCGAGACATGTTCACCTAATTGCTGCAAAGCATATTCTGAGGTACCTAAAGGGTACTGTTGATTATGGGCTCAAGTATGAGGTGACTCATAAGATTAACCTGGAGGGTTATGTAGATTCATATTGGGCAGGTAGTTCCATTAATAGGAAGAGCACTTCGGGGTGTTGCTTCGGTATGGGATCAGGTGTGATCTCTTGGTTTAGTAGGAATCAGTCCTACATGGCATTGAGTATAGCCGAAGCAGAGTATTCGTAGCTTGTTCGACTAGTTGTGAGGCAGTATGGTTGAGGAAGCTACTATATAATTTTTTTATCTTGAGTTAGATGCTACTTGTATATATTATGACAACCAGAGTTGTGAAGTTGTCGGAGAACCTTGTGTTCCATGACAAGTCGAAGCATATCGAGATCAAGTATCATTGTATCAGGGATATGGTGCAGAGAGGAGCATTGAAGCTCCAGTATGTTGCGATGGATGAGCAGATAGCTGATGTGTTAACCAAGACGTTGGCCAGAGTGAAGTTTGAGTACTTCAGAGAGAAGATTGGTTTTCTTCAAATCGAGGTTCCCTTCAAGGGGAAGTGATACACATGAGCCCTTCTCGGATGGTAGTAGGTGTTTCCTACCATGCCGATGGATGTAAGTGCTGAAGCTTTTCTCGGATGGTAGTACGTGTGTCCTACCATGTCGATGAATGTGAATGTTGTGTTATGTGTATCTGGGTTGTGCTCTGAGATGATATGAAGATAAATACCTAGAAGAGGGCTAGGCCTACATCCAACATGAAAAAGGGATGGATATGTATATAAAGACCTTGCATAGGGAAATGCCTAAATCCAACATGAAAAAGGGTTGGCTTTATAGAGAAACACCTTGCATAGGGAAAGGTCTACATCCAACATGAAAAAGGGCTGGCTCTGTAGAGAAAGACCTTGCATAGGGAAAGGACTACATCCAACATGAAAAAGGGCTAGCTCTATAGAGGAATACCTTGCAGAGGGCAAGGCCTACATATAGCATGAAAAATGGCTGGCTCTGTAGAGAAAGACCTTGCGGAGGGCAAGGCCTACATCCAAAATGAAAAAGGGATAGCTTTGTAGAACTACATCTAGCATGAAAAAGGGTTGGCTCTGTAGATGGAGAACTACATCCAACATGAAAAAGTGTTGGCTTTGTAGACCTACATCCAACATGAAAAAGGGTTGCCTCTGTAGATGGATAACTACATCCAGCATAAAAAAGGGCTAGCTCTGTAGAACTACATCCAACATGAAAAAGGGTTGGCACTGTAGAATTACATCCAACATGAAAAATGGATGTCTCTATCTATGAATACTTACATGGATGCTAGGCCTACATCCAACATGAAAAAGGGCTGGCTCTGTAGACCTTCCTATGACGAATAGATTTGAGAGATAGTACCATTTGCTCAAGATAACGGCATGAGTGTTGATGATGATCCAGTGATGAACACTTGTGCTGATGAACTTTGTCAATAGAATACCTTCCTATTTAAAAGGGAGTGTTGATGTATTTGTAATTTCGAAATGTATTCACTTGTATATTTCTTATTGTATTTCATTGTACCCTGAGAGAGATGTTTGTTCCTCCGATCGGGAGATTCATTGATATAATAAAGTTATGTAAAGTCATTGAGGTTAACCCTCCATTGTAATTTGGGGCAATAGTCCCCATAGTTGAGTGGCATTAGGGTTATTAGACTCTCCTAGTGAAGTCGGCCCTGTAGAGTAATTGTCAAGTGGAAAACAAGTATAAATAGAGAGCGATACTCTCTATTTAAAAAACACACATACTCAACAGTAGTGCATGAGTGAGAGAGAAGTAGCTCACACAAGTGAGAAAGAGAAAAACTATCGGAGATCATCTTTGTATCTTTAGATTTTACTTTTGCTATTGGTGCTCATTCTATCTCTGAGGAAGTTGTGGGGTTTTCTCCTTTATGGTTTCCCTGAGGAAAATTCTTTGTGTCTCTTGTCTCTTGTGATTATTGTTGTGCATGTTATTCTCTCATATAAGATCCTATATCATATTGATTAAATGATAAAAATCTAACAATCCCTACCCTCTTCCTCCATTTTGCAAGAAACATTACCCAAATCACTGAGATGTTCCAAAACTATATTGATGAGATAGTCAAGTTCCAGGTTTCACTGCAGTGAAGTCTTAGATATCCAATTGATGAAAAGATGAGAAAACATAAAAATTTGTACAACCCTACATCCTTGCTCCATTTCTAATTCAGATACCATCAATATTAGAACAATATTAAATTTGTCTTCATCTCTATGTGCATTGCTTTAGTGGTGGTGGTTTTGTATTTTCATAAGCAACACACAAACCTTGTTAAACCCTCCATCGATTTGACCCAATGCGCATCTTCTCTTGCATGTAATTTTATTTCCATTCCTATGTTAACCCAATTTATATGCAACTTGGGTGGCAACGAGTAGATTTGGAAGCTCTCACACCTTGGACCGTGATTTTATTTGTCCTCATTACTACATTAGAGGAAATTTCAACTCAGTATGGGCCTCCTAAAAAAATTAATAAAATAATAAAATAATATTTATTAATTTTGGAGGAATAAAAGAAAAAACTACTTTTTTGTTTGTATTTTCAACATATCTCATCGTGTTTTTACTCAAATTTCGATCGAGAGAGCTCGTTGGATGCGGAATTTAATTCCGCATCCAATGAGTACCCGCTTGACATACTTTTGACAGACGATGCTACCCCCAAAACCATAAATACCTGAAAAAAATGTGATGATGACATATCATCACCTTTTTTTTCGAGGTATTTCTTGTTTTTGGGGTAACGGGGTCCGCCAAAATTATGTCTAGTTGGTAGTTGTTGGATGCAGAATTTAATTCTGCATCCAATGAACACTCCCGTTCGAAATTTGAGTAAAAACATGGGGAGATATGTCAAAAATACAAAAAAAAGCAGTTTTTTATGATACCTATCCACAAATTTATATTACAAAAAATGTTTAAGACCTATACAGTATTTCAAATTTAAAGCAATTTCATTGGATAACACATGATGACATGGAATTTGAATTAGAGTTAAAAGGCCCAATTTGAGTTGAAATTTCCTATAATGAATTATTAGGGCTAACCTTGTTCAAAATTCCCATTTTTTCTCTTGTGGTTGTGGCACAAAAACAATCTAATACAAGATCTAAAACTAGAGATACAACCCCTTTGGAGAAGATTGGAAACTAGGGCCAAATATAACTATGTTCATTGTCAATTCGTAGTAAGAAGAGATTTGATCTATTGTTGTGTATTTCTGTTAAAAAATAGTGTACTAAGGACTGAATATATAATATTTTTTATTGCAAAAATGATCACTACAGAAAGCCACGAAGAGGGCATCTTCAGAGTTGGTTAGGGCCAATGGAGGGGAGAAATTTCACTTCATATTCATCATTGGACTTTGAGGAGGGAGTATCTATTGCTAGGAGGGAATGGTCAGATAAGTTAGAGGGGGCATAACATCCAATTCCAGGGCATCTAAATCGTGACCTTTGTTGAAGAAGATCTAAACCATTACATAGATATTGTGGCCAAGGGGGTGCATTCCACTATGCTAAATAAAACCACAAAACTACTGATATACCACTGTTATTTGTTCACAAATGGGTTGAGAAAGAGAGTAGGGTGCATTCTCTTTCCCCCAGAGTTTGCTAGCTACAATAATATGCAAAATTGAACTATAAGGAGAACTTTGTAGTTGAAAGAGGCGTTGGGTATCAATAGTAACCTACAGGTCAGAGCATACAACAAATCATTTTGTTAATTCCAAGTTTTTAAAGGTTGTCATAAAAGTCTAGAATTATTTATTCTATTTGCTTGACATGTAATCTTTGTTTTAATTATTGGGTGCAATATATTATTCTTGGATTCCAAAATTTTATGTGTATGCAAACTGTTTTACAAAAATATAAAACCAGAGATACACTAAACCCATCAATTGTAATTAATAATTTATATCAAAATCATATTAAAGTAATCAGTAGTCTCTCAAAAAAATCATTAAAGTGTTTGACGGAAGCATTAAGCCAAATACGTAAGCAGTGAACAAAAAAATTAGCCTAGATCAAGCAATGAATACTACACACTTAGAACGTGGATGTCAAAGGAAACCAACTCCCAACAATATGATTTGACTTTACAAAATGTGGTCATAAAGTAGGGAACCGTAACAAACTGTGCCAGGAAGTTATAGGTATTCCCATATTTAAGGATGTATTTCCAATGAGTTAGGTTGTCAATAAAACCCCCAACATATAGCAATATCCTTCCTCATTTGATCTTTATGACAAACAATAATGATGCTTGTTGTTGTAGCACCCTCTCCCATTTATCCTTATCCTTATATCACTCTTTGAAAATGGAGAGTTCTCCTCGTTCATGTTGGGTGACACCAATATTCCACATATGGCCTCTCCAAAAACTGATTTTGCAACCACCAATCAATTTGAGGCTTGTCAACTCTATTCGGTGCACAAACTGAATATGTTGTTGGAGCATTAGATGTTGGTAACCCCAATAATCTTACCATATGGACATATTTGATATAGTGTGTAGATTATCCATTTAGCACATGATATATGTGATTCCAATTGTGTTTAAATACTTCTGCCAGAAGCCTTGAAACCATGGTGAACACCAATTCAGAACACTATACTTTAGAGATAGAAACATAATGAAACATGTAATGGTGACAATTTGTCATGCCAGTTACCAACTATATGTTTCGAATTTAATGCTCATAGCATCACTATTCAATTCTTATTTGACAATAATGTGGGATGGCTTGAAAAATTATGGATTTTAGTGCATTGGCATTGCCTTACAAACATAATCAACATATTTCCTTAGGTAATCTACATCATCTTTAGCAAATTAATGTTCCATTTCCTTCCAAAACGACTTAGAACATGCAACATCGCTTGCATTAATAGTAGCTCCTGTAGTCGCTGCAATTTCTTCATGACATTTATGTATTTTGCTTGCAAAGTCTAATGAAATCCTATTTATTGTGCACCTACATCTAGTAAATAATTTGTGACTAGATGAACCCTTTCTGATTAGAGACTAGTTTAACCTATTTTCTATCTAGTAAAAAAACATCCTTGACTTCGCTTACCCATTGACAGTTTCAATTCCTTTACAAATGAGATTGGGGATACCTCCATTTATGATGATAACATCTGCTACAAAATCTATTGGGAGACCTCCATTTATGATGATAACATCGATACCTCTGTTCAAACTTGGTGTGGAAAGGAACAATTTAAGAAAATTCACATTTTGAAGCTTTGACGATCTTCTCCTTTTCCTTGATGGGACTATCTAAAGCATATCTTCTCCTTTTCCTTGATGGTACTATCTCTGACTGGCTTAGTGATATCAAGAGGCCCATATATTAGACGCTTTAACTTCATGGATGTCCATTTTGTTCTTTCTTTTTCTCTTATAAATCCGCATTCTATACTTAACATAAAATTTGTGATGTTCTTTGTTGACCATTTCTGAGCTTATGCTTTTGTTGACACTTCTCAAGATGCTCTTGCACTTTCAAATCAACTTGAATCATCTTTTCTCTGAACTTGGCTGATTTATTTGTCTCCTCTTGCATTCCCTGTATGTCTTCGTTCTGCTATCCATAAACAACATCAAAAGATGAGGGTGGAAAAAAACCAAAACAAGTCTCAAATTCAAATGTATGGGTGGAAGAATGAGTTTCCTTGTTATAAGAGTGTTGAATATAAAATACTTGTTCATTCCATGTCTTAGGCTGCTTATTGTTATATCCTCGCAACAATTGGACCCAAGTTTTGTTAACACTTCAGTCTTCCTATAGGTTTGAAGATGAAAAGAAATGGAATGCTTGAACTTTGTATCCATCCTCCTGCAATGTTATCCAAAACTGGCCCATAAATATAGACGCTCAATAAGAGTTTGGCTTAACCCTTTATTTCTTGGATGATGAGGATGAGTGTGTGGGTAGGTAACCTATAGGTACTTTTTTTTTAATAATTCAACATAATAAATATGTATATTTATAATCCAAAATCTATTCCCACCTGTAAGTTTCCCACTTTAATATCATTTTATTTGGTAACCATTTACTAAGATCCACCTCAACATAGATACGAAGATATGTGTCTAAACCCACCTTATGAGTTTATTGGATTAAGATTATATTTTATAACACCCTCCATTAATATAGTTCTAGGGTAGCCACCTATATTTAGGGTGGCCTCCATTTTGTATAATGACCCCTTTCTACAACTTTGTGGCTTCATTGGAAAGATGATTTGCAATGGAACTATTACACCTTTGAACATGAAGGAGATGAGTTTCTTTGATATGTTTGAGACACCATAAGATTGTTTGATAAGTTCTTAATAACATGGGTCCCTCTTCGATAAATTGATTTCTTACATGTTTAATGATGGCAAGAGTCACCTTTAATGAATATTTTGGGAACTGAAGTTTGTAGATCATTTCTAGTCCTATGTTTGAAAACATACAATTCTGCTTGATTGTTAGTTTCCCTACCTAGGTCCCAATGAGAATAAGTAAGTTTTAAATTCTTTATAACAATGGGGAGGAAGAAGAGAATACTTGAGTCTTGTAACTAGTTTAATCACAAACATAATATTTTATTTTCCTCAATGTACATTAAAAACTTGTATTGTTTCCTATATTCTATTGTGTAGGCATATCTAGGCCTATTAAGGAAAACTAAAATTGAGAATTGTTCCACATGAATCCATGAGGAGGTATGAGTGTATATTTTTTCCATGTTAATTATCCCCTGGTATGTATTTGTAACTTTCCATAGCCCTCTCATTCTTCCTAGTTTCACATTCAAATTTTCCTTTGAGGTATCCCTTGGGTTGTCCAGTAACTCGGGTAGGTTGCTGCTATAGAAGAAACCTTTACCCTTCCCCCAAGATGTTGTAGAAGCCTACTTCTACCCCATTCCTTCCCTTCAACATTACATCCTTGAGACTCTTCCCTAAGGTTGTTAATGTCATCATGAATGATAATACATGATTGGTACTTTGATAGTTCTGTTTTTCATACTTCGTTCCAAATGGTTAATGATTCTTGCAACTAAAGTCTGGAACTAGTGATTGCATGATAGTTCTAAGGGACTTGTATTATATTTGTTTCATGGCATTGGCTTGTTAGATTGATGATACTCCATGTTTCTATGGCATTGTGTTAGGTGTTATGAGACTTGTTCGTTTCCTTATCATTGAACAACTGAAAGAATGCATTGTTAATTGCACTTATATATTTCGCCTATGCACATAATACACTCTCAAATTTGACTGGTATTACCATTGTTGCATGCAATGAGTTTTGTGATAATGATGAAATAAACTGAACATTTGAACTAAACTGTATATTGGTTGCATGTTTCTTGGTTCAGTAAGTATTGTATAGAAAAATCGATGCTTGTTTTTACTTTGAAATTAAATTCTTAGTCTTAGTTGAAAAGATATCTGTAATAAAAGTTGTTACTTAGTATTGTTATTATGGATCTTGGTCAATATACCAAGATGATGAAGTGTGATGACCTCTTGTCATGTATGTTTAAGTCAGGTTGTTTCTCAAGGGACTGGACACTCCTTGATGATATCGCCAACACTTAACCTTCAGGAGCAGTAGGAGGACTGAAGGATCACTTCATCTAGTTAGGACCTTCCTATATGGTGATGATGACAACAATAATTGTATGGAACATGTGGATTATATGCCTTGAGAGAGAACACCTTGTTGATTAACTTTAGCCTCATGGCTCAACTCCATGGCTCAACTTTAGGGCACACATATCACCATTAGGGTTCACTTTACGGTTTAAGGAAAAACCTAGCCTTCATAAAGATCTCAAGAATTATAGTGTAATGAAACCCTAGCACCCAAGAAGCCCTAGCTGTGGGATAGACTGTTGGTTAAACTTGTAATGTGGAATAAAATTGGATTGTTGGGCTATCCTGAATTGTGGGATAAATCATGGCTAGGTTGTGACTCAATCATGGTATGGAACCATGAACTTCTCTGTGGGTCGTGGACTATACTTCTAACTTTTATGAGCCCAGGTTGGAACCATGAACTTATTTGTGGGCTGTGAATGTAAAGTGGATTGTGTAACGTTATTATTTTCCTGTACATTGTTATTATTTAGTTTCATCGATTATAATATTGTTATTGTACATGGAATTGTTCCACATGAATCCATGCAGAGGGATGAGTGTATCTATTTTCCATGTTAATGAGTTGTTCCAGTTTTAATTGTTGGAGAAAAATCAGTTGGAAACAAAAATTATGAACAGCTTGCATAGTTAAAAGCAACCTAAGATAACTCTAAGCTAACAAATAAAAGCAACGTAACGAACCCTAAGAACTAGATTCTAAAGGAAAGAAAAAGTTTTGAATCCTACGGAACTAACCCTAGCTCTACCCTAATTATCCCCTGGTATTCCTTTCTAGCTTTCATTATCCCTATTGTTCTCCCTAATTTCACCCTCGAAATTTCGTTTGAGGTAGCCGTTGGGTTTTCCAGTAACTCGGGTTTGTTGCTGCTATAGCAGTAGCCTTTACCCTTCCCTTGAACTATTGTAGAAGTCTGCTTCTAACCCCTCGATCACCCTACATGATGCTAGTAGCCTCACCCTTCCTTCCCTTCAACACCACATCCTTGGGACTCTTCCCTAAGGTTGTTAGAGCCTAAGGATGGTCCTCCATGTTTTTATGACATTGTGTTAGGTGTTATGAGACTTGGTCATTTCTTATCATTGAACAACTGACATAATGCATTGTTAATTGCACTTATATATTTCACCTATGCACATAATACACTCTCTAATTTGACTCCAATAAGGCACTAGTCATTAACATCCTCGAAAGAGAATATCTTTTGGTGTCTAAGTGTTATTTCATAGGTGTCTAAGTGCAACCCTCTTCATGGACTATTATTTTATAGCCTTTTGAGATTTGTCCTTACCTTAAACACTCTCTCTCTCAAGGTACGATCTTGTTCCTTGGTGACTTGTTTTTTGAAAGACAATGTCTAATCCTAAATGTGTTTGAGTATCGGGAAGGTCTAAACAAGTATCTTTTGATACTAAGTTAGATGATTATTTTACTGTTCTTGAGTTTGCTTTTGTACTAATGTTATTGTGCATCTAAAGGAACAAATTTAGCAAAAGGATCATGGAAGAGTGCTAAAGTTTAAAGAGATGAAAGTTATGTTTAAATTATCTTACTACTTTGCATCTAACATGATGTTGTAAACTTTACTCATGAGTTGTTATTGTTGTACTATTATGTATTTGGGTCACATCATCTAGTTTGGATCTTATATTTCATTCCTTTGTACAAAAATGTTGAACTACACGCCTTCACAAATATCGAGGAAGCTATGCATAAGTCTAGAGACTAGGGTGTGATTGTTTGTGTTATGTTCATTGGTGTTTAGGGTTTCAGTGTGCACACGTTGTCTTTTCCCTTTAGATGTTTTTATGGAAATTCTTGAATGCATTTTTTCTATGGTAAGTCATGCCTCCATGGTCTCCAAGGTTGATGCTTTCTAGCTTTGCACTATCCTTTTACGACAATTTTAATGAGGGGGTAAACATGTACACAAGCTATGAATCCAACTTGTTCTAATGATGGATTAGATAATAATAATAACCCTTGATATTGTAAGAAGGTTTACCGTTATTTTTATCAATTATAACTATGGCATCAATATAATATGTAATAAAGGATTACCCATAGCTATATTTTTCCTTGGAAGTGGGAATTATTATGAGGGAATCTGAGTTTTTTTACAAAAAACTTATGATATCATCCCATCGCTTTCTTTGTTAATGGGTATGCCTTATATCAATGATTTCCTATGCGTTATCACCTACATTTCCATATCGTCATGAGAGATGCAAGTCCTTGAACACCAATTTCAATAGAGTTTCCATAACTCCACTCATGGAAGAGATGTTTAGTGTTCGAATCCTCCAAATAAATTCATGTTTTTGAACATTTTCTATGAAGCAGGATTACAAAATTGGAGTGAGACCATGGACAATGTTTCAATATATGTGCTGAAGTTAGAATCCCATGGCTTCTTGAAGAATCCTGTACCTTCCATGAACCATTGACCCTGCATACCTCCCATAAACTGTGGACTCTGCATTAACATTTTCAGTCAATCCTTGAAGGAGCATCTGACTGATGAAATGGACACCACAAGGCATTGAATCTACCATTCACCCAGATGTCCAATTTGCATCCTTGTAGAATTGTTTTTTATTTTCCCTTAAGTTGTTTGGTTGTGAATTGTGGGCTCTGTTCAGTTTAGAAGTTTGGTCTTGGTTGTTCCCTATTTGGAATTTAGGAAGTTGCCAAAATACTTACCCTCAAATTCCATACCTAACCTTGCACAAAGCTTCAACATTTTCCTCGTCTGGATGTTGAAACCCACCAATTAAATTTCTTCATGCATTCATGCATAATTATTTCAGTCAGCATACTTTCTTTATATAGTTCACCAATAAACCTTATATTTTCTAGCATTTGTCATCATGATATATCCTTCTTTTCCCATCTTTCTTCTGCTAAAATATTTTCTTCACCATGCTCTTTAGCTTTCTGAGCTTTCGTCTGTTCTCTTTCATCTCTTTCAAATTCTTCCTAACATTTGTTCAAAAGAACTCGCTTGAAAACAACCTTCTCATTATCTTCATAAGATTCTGGAAATCGAGAAGCAAGCTGCACACATAATTTTGCATACATTTCACAAAAAGTTGGCTCCATCAAGGTTTTGTTAAATATTTAAAATATTAAACCATGAAGACATGGTGGAGATTCAATGCTCACTTATTTGACCTGTTCAAAGTGTTTGTCAAAGTTTTGGGGGGTTAATTTATTAAGGATACATTTAATTTGTCTTTATTTCAGCTGATCCTCATCATGAACCTTGCCCACTTCATATTGATTCTCTGATTTATGAATGGTGGGAAAAGAAGGTTGCGGAGGAGGAATCAAATCCTTCTGCAGAACAGAAGCGCGTTGCCATCCATCAGCATCAGAATTTTTCCTCACTGGTGTTTGGACTTAAGGGCCGACATGGAGGGTCCCAGTCATATTATTTGGTGCTCTACGAGAAACCCTTCCAAAACCAATATTATAACCTTGGCCAGGTCAAAACCCAGAAGAGGAAACACTAGGTGCCACATCTGTCCAAATATTACGGCCAGTAACAGGAGAATTCCATGGCTTGTGCCATCTATCATCATCTAAACTGTCCATATTAATCCCATGACATTCAATTCCATAAATCCCACTTGGTTTTCTGTCAATTCCTCTTGTAGTGCTTCAATAATATATTCTATACTAATAATGAAGGTGGAGATGGGATATCTTTTACTTCTCCATCAGAAAGTGGATCACATGCATCTCCATCGACTCAAAACAGGGAAAAAAATACAACAGGCGGGTATGTACATCCACCATTACCTGTGAAGAAGGAAGCATTGTATGATGATGTTTTCCAATATAGGTAGGTTACAACTTCCTTGTCTAGTTCACTTGTTTTGCAGGTGATTTTTCTGTTTTTTTGTGAATTTTGATAAATGTAATGGGTGATATACATTTTAAATACCCTGCAAGCATATTTTTATGGAATAACACATGTTTTATCTTTTGTTACACTTTATCCCCAAATCCTGGGATGAAATCAATGCTTCATTGGGCGGTTGTATTCTTCATTTTTGAAGTCAGAAGTTCCACTAAATCAACCTAATCCTTTTCATTGAAGGAAATATTTTACTAAATCCAGACTATCAATTCAATTGCCATCAACTTTCATTGAAGGCATGGTAGGATTCACCTTGATAGGTGGAGCATTCCAACCAATGTAGCCTATTTGGAGAGTTATCTTAGCTTCTGATTAAAAGAGTATTTTCTATTTGTTTCAAATTTGAAATTAATCATCTTCTTCTTCATCCAATTCCTTTTCTAAATTCCAAGAAAAATTGCTACTTTCATTCTTCCTTGTTTTATGCGGCAGTTGCTTAGACTCTACAGTCCCAATTCCTAGGGTCTGGCTTCCCAAAATACAAACATGTTCTTACCTTTTTAATGCTACCATTGGCTTTGTGTTTACCTGATTTTCTTTTACCTTTTCCATAGAAAAGATGTTCTCCATTTTCATCACTAATTTCATCTCTTGTGAATCATGGTATTGATGATGGTTCCCATTGACTAATGGAATATTACTTTCTTTGAATACAAAGTAGAAGGAAATTAAATAGTCTGTTTAATAAAACTACCTCGGTATTGACTTCTTCTACTTTTATAACTTCTGTCAGCTGTTGTATGAATTCCTTTAATGCATTAACATGTTGAGTTGTATCTTATCCTTTAATCATTATAAATCCAAAATACCATTTCTTGAAAAGAAACTTTACATTGTGAACCTTTGATCCAAATAATTTATTTAACTATTCCTAGATTTCCTTTGAGCCTTTAGATAGTTCTAGATGGTGAAATTTGAAGTTGAGTAGCTGAAATTACTAGAGCAAAATTTGATTTTGCCTTATCATCTTTTTAACTTCCATTATACTTTTTCTTTTTAAAAAAGATCATGTATAATTTTGTATTATAAAGAGTTGCAATCGGAATGGTCAGCAATGTAATACAAACTGATTGTTGTATCTAAGATAAAACAAAACCAGCAATTGTGTTAAGCAAAATGTGTCCATAAAGAGATAGATATCCTTCACAGAGGATAGGACTACTACAAGTATAGGCTTGAAAGAAAACATATAGAATAGGAACAGTCTTACATAACATAATAGTATAGTTTAACAAAAAGAAATTTTGTTATGTTTTTCCTCAAGCCTCGCATTCACGTCCTGAGTTCCTTGATGTTCCAGGTCCATGGCTTCAAACTGTTGATGTACAGTTTCCTCCTCTTTTAAATACCCTGGTGTAGAGCCCAAATACTTTTTGAGAGTAGAGGTAGCTAATTGAGAACCCTTGTTGAGATTGCATACCATATTCCATATCATAAAAAACTTTGCTTCTATTACTTGAGTTTGTTTTTGTTTTTGGTTGTATTATTCTATCCATTATCACCATGTTCAGAGAGTTGGATTTGTGTGCATAGCTGTGAACTATAGTTGTCACTGAGAAAATTGAAGTTATGTTGTCAAGGATGTAGTCCTCATGCCGATGCATGATCCTTTGAATGCCGTAAATTCCCCTTTGACATTTCCCATGGAACCCAGGACAATCCATAACCAATCCGAAAATCCAGAGACTGAGGTGGGACTAAAGCCCCAAAATATTCCTAGATTTTTGGGCCTTAACTAACCAACAAAGGCATGAAAGGAACTGAACAAACCAACAAAAACAAAGAACAAGATGCTAGTAAGCAGATTTAACACAAATCCAAGGAACTGGAAATAGAACCAAATTTTTCAGTAACAAAAATCACATGATGTGGTAGATTCTTCAAATTATATGCCATTCATGTGAATGGTTCTTTAGAGTATTTATGTGAATGGAGTAATATATGGTTGATTATAGACAGTAGCTACCGCTTATAGGCTAAAATGTTTAAGCTCTATTTTTTTTCTTTAAGTTTGTCACAAAGTTGAAATGGAACCTATATCTCACACAGTAAGCACATAGAGAACAGGATGGATTTTTATAGCTACATACTACCAAAATAAATGGACTGTAGCAATGAGTTAGAATACAAAAGAAAATTACCCATTATACAAGTAAAATTGAAGTGAATAAAATCTAGGAGAAAATCTCTCTTAGAAATATTTTTTGAAGCTCAACAGGAACTCTAATGAATTTATAATTTTATGAACATTCACAAGAATTCCACCAAGGATCAACTGGAACCCAAAGTTCTTTCTAATGATGACAGTATGAATATGATCCGATGGAATAAACTCAATTATGAATCTTTGCTATTATTTATTATCCCATGTGTTATTTTGCAGCTCGGTCAAAATCAAATTTAATCATGAGAAAAGGGGCATATAAATATATTTGGGTGTTAATTGGGTGTAGCTCAGGTGGCTGAGAGGAAATTTGTTGTACTCCCCACCTATGTTCAAATCACACTTTGCAACATGGTTTCTCTCTTTTTACTTTGTAACATGGTTTCTTGATTTGTGAGCCAATGGTTGCACTCTCTTTGAATGCTTCTAAAGATGGGTACTTTGCATTGACATACTTGACAAATTGTAGAATTATCTCTGGGGTTAGCTGAGGGAACTTTTCGTTAATAGATTGAATGGTTTCCATGTGTTTGTAGGGATTTTGTGGGTAATTGTGTGTTGATGCTTGCCTCTCATCAGATTAGGATCCACCGAATTATAGATACATATTTTTATCCTGGGGTCATAGCACACTGATAATTGAGTATACTAGAATATTACCAATAGGTCTATAACTGGCATCAGTAATATTACCCACTCTGCTTCAACTTCATCTGGTACTCATTTTGATTTTTGTTGTGGAATGAAGTAGATGTACCTTTCACTTCCAACTTCCAGAATGACGGTTTGCAACTCATATGCATTGAATACACTCTTCTTCTTATATTAAAGAGAATGATGATACAAAATTAGGTGATTTTAACCCCTCCTACTTGTAGTTTTCACTGTGAATTCCAAAATTCAGTAAATTTTTAATTCCTAAATCCAGTCAAAATGATTCACTACTTTGTAGCAATACTTTTTGGCTGGGTGATGACATCGAGAAATCCAAAGAGTATTATTCTATTGCATCCATTTTCATTCTCTTATTGTTTTTTGCTGCAATAGATGGTCTATCCAGAACTATGACTTTACTCGAAACCTGACTATGGATCATCATTAAATCTCAACTCCCTCACTGCATTCCAGGGACATTAAATAATTTATGTTTCCTAGTAGTGTGGATGCCTCCTAGTGTTTAAGCCTCCACAACAAATCACTTGTATACAAAGGGATTATGTTTGCTTTCCAGTCAAGCAAACTGCTCTCTGATCCAAGTAAAACTTATACTTGTTGTGGAAACATAAATTTGGCTGTATTTTTCTAAAGTAGATTGTAAATAATAACAATGATGTTAAATTAGTAATTATATCCAAATGGACAATTCACTTAACCAGTTTAGATTGAAGCATCATTGCACTCTCATCACATATGTCTTGCATAAAGAGGTTAATTGGATGGTAAACAAACTAAGCAACATTTGCAAATTACCAAGTAGCTATCAGCCTACCACTCATGACATATGATAGAGAAATCAAAACATTTGTTTGAAACCTTACTTGTAAATATTACCAAGGAGAATAGACGGAGCACCTATGATACTAGAGAAGGAAAATAAATGGGGACATGATATTGTATCACTTCATCATTCCTCAGTAGAGAGCATCATGGGTACATCTTCTAAGGAAAATCATGCATTTTTTCTACTTCCTTTGAGGGACAAATCCAACTATTTTCCTATGCTGATATGAAGTGTAGCAGACTTATTGCATAGTGTGCTAGTGCTGAAATATGATGTGATGAGGTAGGTTACTCCCTAATTGTGCATATGACTACTTTTTGGTGTCTAATTCAGATTACATGAAAGGTACCTCAATTATAAGAGAAGGGAATTGGCAAGTTCCAAGATGTATCTAGAGCTCTAGCATAGAATGGTGACCTAGATGTAGCAAGGGCATTATTTCAACGTCATTTTGTTTTAAATTAACAGCTTCGTCGCTCTAGTGATGACCATTTATGAAACTCTCCGACGGGTTTGCTATACTAGAGACAGAATTTTTGTCACTAGTATAGCAAGTCCATCGGAACATTAAAGGTGTTCTTATCGCTATAGCGATGACACCTCATCGCTACAGTGACGACATTTGATGGCAGTGACTACATTAATTTGAATGTGGTGTGTATCTATAGCGATGAAACCTCTTCGCTACAATGACGAAACCTCGTCACTACAATGACAGCACCTCATCGCTACAATGACGGCATATCGTCACTACAGTGACACAGCTTGATTTTTTAAACAACTTACATTTCATGTCTTTTGTGTCGCTATAGAGACCAACAATGGAAAGTGTTGCTAGAGCGACAAAATTTTTGCCAGGAAAAAAGGGGTCATGTTCGTCGCTATAGCAACGCACAAGTGTTGCAATAGCAACAATTTTCTGTGGGAAAAATGTGCACATGTACACATATCATACCCTAAAGTGAAATGCTTGGTTCATGATCCCAAACTAGCCTAAAAATTAACTTAGTATCAAACAAACATTGTAACCTCATTTGAGGACCGAAATAATCTTGCAGTTAAGTTAGGGCATTGGAGATAGGAATCCAAATAAGACCCCTTTGTCACTTACATTTGAGACATATTTTTTTACCATTAGGGGACCAAAATCCTATTTTACTTCTTGACACGGTCAAGACCAGGATTTTGGAGGGCCCCCCACTCTACAGGAGTAAGCCACAATGAAGGGGTTTCGGAATTCAGGGTGGAATACCGCACTCCATTCTGCATCGAAGGCTAAATTTTCATAGTCCTCCTTGTGCATGTCGGGGAAAGTCAGGTTTCAAGGGACAAAGGGATGAAGTCACTACAACAAATCCTGGAATTAGCATCCCTTTTTAGTGTAATTTTTTTTTACATTGAGTGGTAAAACTAGACGCTAAATGGGACACGTCATGGACAAAACCTAAAGCGTCTCAAAAAAGGTCTTGTTTTTCTTCCTCGATAGCATCCTTTATGATGTCCAAAATAGCATCTATTTTTTTGCTTCCAGAATAGCGTCCAACTTTGCTTCGTAAATAACGTTAAGGTTTGCTTCCTAAATAACATCATATTTTTCTTCCTAGTGAGTGTCCACTTTTGCTTCTTAAATTCCATCTCTGTTAGCGTCATATTTGCATCCTTAATAGCACCATGTTAGCATCCAAATTAGCATCCAATATTGCATCCATTTTTGCTACAACTTCATCATCCCATTTTGCACCATGTTTTACTTCCAAATGTGTGCCAATTTTCGCTTCCAAATTTGCACCAATTTTTTCTTCCTTTTTTGCATCGTGTTTTTCTACCAAAATGACGCCAAATATTTCTTCTATTGTTGCACCATATTTTTCTTCCTATGTAGCACCATGTTTTGCATCGAAAATAACGTCTTATTTTTCTACCATATCAACGCCATGTTTGGCTTCATCATTAGCGCCACATGTTGCATCCTTTTTAATGCCTATTTTCGCGTCTTATGTTGCTACCATATCAACGCCATGTTTGGCTTCATCATTAACAACACGTGTTTCATCATTTTTAATGCCTAGTTTCGCATCTCTCATTTTTTGGTCACTAATTTAGTCTTTTTTAGTAATTTTATATACGAATTTTGGTCATTTTTGTTTGGTCACTTATCTCTCATTGTTTGGTCACTTATCTCTAATTTTTTGGTTACTAATTTATTTGTTTTTAAGTGATATTATAATATCATTAGGGCATGGAGGAATCGAACCACCAACCTCCTGCTTGTAAGGCAAGCGCTCTTCCATTGAGCTAGCACCCTTTGAGAATTTGGGAACCTAACTTACAAAGTCCTCTATAATGGTAAAGAGGATTAATACAGAACTTTGAGTATATAATGGTCAACAAAGGATGATAGATTGTATAATTTCACAAGGCAGGTTATGAAATCCATAAACCTTTTCTAGGAATTTTAAACAAAACTCAAGAAATTGGCTTAATGGGATTGCAAAAATCATTATTCCCTAGCAACCATTATGTTTGTTTAAGGTTTGATATTTAATCATACTCCATTAAGAGACCCATGATAAGAGGACATGAAGCCACATCCTTAAATGAGAATACAATGATATTCAATCAAAATAACCATTCTTTACAACATATTACAATAAGAGGGTACTGCTGTAATTTTAAGTCGTCAACACACTATATAATGATACTAAAGCTTGGAAAAAATGATTGTGAGACACCTTAGTTCATAAATACCTTTATTTTAAAGTGAAAATAGGACTTGTACAGAGCTGGAAATGATTGTTGAGTATGATTTTGACACTCAGAAAATTTATATCAGCACTTAACTCTCAGAAAATTTTGACACTTACTAACGATACATGATTGGAATTGATTTGATATTTTTTTTTATTACAGTAATGTTTGAAGGATTAATGTTTCACCGCAATGTGCTAATCTCAAGTGATCTCAAGGAATGCTTTCAACATTTATGAGTCATTAACATTTTACTCTTTGCACGGTACTATGTGATCCTGAGATTTATTAAGTATAGAAAATGTTGAATGACAAATTTGAGAAACAAAGTTATTTCAATCCTTAACAAAAGTGGTTAAAATGAACTGAAACAACTGCCACTTAAAAATGAAGGATGAGATACCAGAGACTAATCACATCCATGACTTGTTTGAAAAGGCTAGTGTCAATCATGTTTAGGGAATGCAAACAAACTCGTGTATTGCCTAGTCAACAAGAGAATTGAAAATCAGCCAAATTAAATAATTACAGGAATATTTGATGGAGAAAGATGGGAACCTTGTGGTGAAAGCAATGAAAATATGTGCTTAGCTTGGGAAGATACTATTCAGCTACCAAATATTAGATATCTCTTTGCTGAATGTGTTTCATATCAAGCAAAGTCTTTAGCTGGTTAGTTAGAGACATGAAGGTCATCACACTCGATAATTAAAAGGAAGTGCATTTAGTGACAATGGCTCAGTCACTCATTTTAGCGTGAATCCAAGTGTGGCTATAACATTTTAAAGTGAGCACAACCATATTTACTCACCCACCTCCAAAAATAGTATTTACTCTTCCCAAAAGGTTTCTCATATAAGATAAAATTCACCCCCAAAGGCAGTAGAAAATGGTGTTAATCCAAATCCTTGATAGTGGAAACAAGATTGCCAAAGGATTTCCATGCTTGAAAGTGGGAAATTTTCCAGCTTCTTTGATAGAAATCAAAGGTGGAGGTCATGCAGAAGCAGTTGAAACTGAGTTGAATGGACTCCAATGTGTCCTTAGGAACATGAACGCTGAAGTGAGAGGTTTCTTCTTCTAAATCCAAAAATTAAATTCTCTTACCCTCTATTTCTTTCCCTTAACTACCAATCAACATAATTTGTTGAAGTACTTCAGAAATAGCCTTTGATTATGAGACGATGGAAAACTATTCCTAGGGTAAAGTTTTAGCTCTAGCTAAAAGGCCCCCTATTTTATTTTATTCATAATATCTAAATATTTTGAGGAGCTAACCGAATCCATGGTGACATGTTGAAGGGCATATTTCAAAGAGTACAATTGACCTGCAAAGGAAACTTTTTTGAAATTTTTATTTTTATACAAAAAGAGATTTTTTACTGCAAACTAACATAAATCATGTAGGAAAATAAATAAAATTCTAATTGAATTCATTATAGTTGCAGTATAATATTATTCTTATTTTAACTGTATTTGTAAGCCAGTGCAAAAGATGCTCAAATTTAAAACCATTTAAACTAAATAATTGACTAACCTTCCTATCGATCCAAATGTTTTGATGTAGTGTATCAAAGCTTGTGTCATGTCCCGTCCTTTGAGGGTACAAGCCATGCAAATGTATAAGTTATACTATATGATTTTACATCCTTGCCTACAATCACCTACAACATATCATTCCATTCCATGCATGCATGATCATGATCAGCGCAGCAAGTATGGAAGCCATTGCTAAGAGACTCATGTGGATTCCACTCACCCACCCATTTCCATCTGAGAACTTAGCCACATTACTTATAAAGCTAATTACCTTGGTAATCCACTAGAAAATAAATATTCCAACCAATATGAGTCAGTTTTATCTTAGCCGGGAGGGTTGAAAACGTTCAAGCTCATCTCACAATAATTTTCTGGAATGAAACTTGACCATGCAAGGAAAGGAACCTACATGACCATAACATTGTTTTAAATCACCTGGTTTGACTTTAGTTCTGTAATAAGCTGTGCAATTCAAACAGACTTGGAGGCTGCCTGACGTTGGCGTGGAGATGATTGTGATTGTGACAGTAAACACAACCCCATATGTGCATGTGCATGTACATGCAGGAGAACCGGAAATCGAGTGGATTAACTAAATAGTCCGGTTCAGTATACTTTTGAAAATGAATTTCCAAATGCAACTTCAAATGAAAAAATCTATTTATCAAACAATCGAAGAATATCACCTTCTTTAGAGCTCATGCAAACTGGCTAGCTTGAGTATCATTATTTTCTCGCTTATTCTAGCTCTCAACAATTTATGACAATACACAAAGATGGACAATTAATCTCTCCTTCTTTGAATGAATTTCATCCCTGTGCACCCTATAATCCTGAAATATTTCTTCAACAACAGATTAGTTGAGATCTATGAAACAAACATGAGACAAATCTTATCTTTCTGCAATTTAAGATTTTTTACATAATACTCTGCACTTTTCTAGCATCCAATTGCTACTAGAATAAAAATCTATTTGTCTTGACCTAGCATTGAGTGATTTCACATTGAAAACCAAGAAGATGAACTAATTAAATTTCTAACGAATCATATTCAAGACATTTATGTTGTGTTCTAAGATCTCTCTAAATATTATAAAAATTAATACTTATTTAAATTGCCATAAGAATGAGTGGAAGGCTTGTAACCATCCTAATCATTCCCATCAACAATGTATGTTAGGTTTAAATATAATACTGGGTAAATTAGTGAACTATATTTATGTTTATGATTCTTCCCTCAAAATATTTCAATATTGGTATAGATTCAAAATTTGGCTAGGCCTTATATCTATGTACTAAGAGAATGTTCCAAATTTCAATAGCCAAACTATCTATTTTATTTTGTTGTTAGTGTCATGTCATCATATATTGCAAAGTCAATAACTATACCAAAAAATAAAACAACAATATTCTACATCTAGCAACGAAAAGAAAGATGGTGTATATAAAAATGTTATCAGAAAATGCCAGTTCTGACTTGTTTTCACTAGTTGTTTCAACTAGTTTTAAATTAGTTTGTGCTAAAAGTGGCCAAGCCAAGCATGGACAACTCCACCTGGCTATCTTGGGCCAAAGTGGCTGACTTCATCACTATTTAGGCCATACCCTAGTCAGCCCAAAAAAATAAAATAAAAAAGAATCGTCTAGAAGGACACTAAACATTACAATCAATGGCCTCAAATGTGCCCCAAAACCTTGCTCTCCACCAACTATTCCGATGAACTATAGTTTATCTTCTCCTGCGTGCTATTTGGAGACTGTTTCTAAATAAAATATCCCACCCACAACAAATAGTTGCATGATCCAAAGGACAAAGGGCTATGCATCCCAAAAACAACTAGATCTGGTAGCGCAAAGGGAATATGAAAAATGCATAGTGGATCCAACTCGATTACCATGATTGTTGACAACAAATGTTGTGAGTCGTCATCTATTTGACCACATATCAATGTTGAATATATCAATATTGGACAAATGGCATCAATGGATGATGAATAAGGTTCCCGATGAAAAATACGACCAAAGACTTTCAGAAATTTCATCATTATGTAAATATCTTCACGAGGTGAACAAATATATCAAGGTAAAATATGGGATAAAGTGCTTAGTAAATAACCAATTATATAAATTATTATCAATTTTAGGTATGGTTGAAAATGGGGACCAAGGTATATAATGCATTCCTCAAATGCAAGTTCTTTGTTAAGGAAAATATTGATGTCTTACTAATCCAAATATTAAAAAATAATTTCATTCTTCGTCCCATTCTCTTTTCATGTTTAAGAGAACAATATAGAAAATAAAATAACAATATAATGCATTCCTCAAATGCAAGTTCTTTGTTAAGGAAAATATTGATGTCTTGCTAATCCAAATATTAAAAAATAATTTCATTCTTCGTCCCCATTCTCTTTTCATGTTTAAGAGAACAATATAGAAAATAAAATAACAATAAAATGTTGATATATGTAGAAGATATAGGTTTTCAAGGATCAATTGATTAGTCTTAGTGCAATAGATACATATGAATGACAAAAAAAACAAAGCTTACGGAAGTAGGAAATGGACACTTGTTGGAATCTCTTCTCTAAGGAAATGATGCACTATATGTAAATAGAAACCTTTAGTATGGAAAAAAGTAATTATAAGAAACCAAAAATATGTGTGAATAAAAACTTTTAGTATGGAAAAATCAATTATAAGAAACCAAAAATATGGAACAAGTAGACGTAGGATGATGATAAAATGTAACACATAAGCGATGTAAATAATAGTATGTGAAGCATAGTAGTAATACGTGGTAGAGAGGAGGAATAAGATAAATAGATAAAAAGGAGTGAGGTTCATAGTGTAATTTCAATGTCAAGAATGGTTGACGATCACAATATGAGAGTTGATCAAAGGTCTCAAATCTTCGTTTTTGGGTACAATGCATCACACAAAATAGTGAAGACACCACAACATTCATGGAGCATGCATAAATGTTTCCAAGGAGCAAATTGAAGTACACATGTATTATCATAACTATGATATCAACTAAGACACTCTTTCCATGATATCAACTAAGACACTCTTCCCACCTAATATAATAGGAAACTTATGAAGAATTACTATAGTTTCATGATGTATACCTCAAAAACCTAAACCATTCTCATATCTTAAATGAGGATGAGGGAACACATGTATTTTCAAGTGGATGAAAAAAAATGCTAGAGAATGCTTCTTCATCCACAATAAAGTGATGAATGGTATTCTCTTTATTTCAAAATGTGTAGAAGAAGAAAGGTATGTATTTGCCAATATATCCAATTCAAATGTAATGAACTTATCTCTTAGAAGGTTCACACTCAAATAGGATGATTTGCTCCCTTTTTCCTAAGCATTATGACATATCAATGAAAATGTATTTAGGTGGACATAGCACTATCAAATTTAATAGTGGGATCAAATGAACATTGCATGGAATTAGCCACAAAGTGAGTCATTTAGAATTGTTGGTTGTTGGGGAACATTGGATCTTTGGGACCATTATCTGCGTACTTGTGCAATGAAAAGGATGAAATGTGTAAGACGGTCTCCTTAGAAAGTATTACAAGGGAACTTAGGGTTTTGTATTATTTTATTTGGTTGCTCAACATTATAGGTTCCCCTAGCATCATTCACATTGGTTGGATATCCATTGAGATTTCAAGCCCCTCAACTCACAAGATTTCTTATATATGGTCCTAACTTTAAATGTGGATATATTGGATGTCATGACTAGTTCTTAGAGACCATGCAAGGATATTAATGAACGCTCATATTTTATTCCTAGGTTTAATCAAATGGATGCTGGAGATAACCGTCTCATCACACATAGATTTTGACGAGTAAAAAAGTATTGTCCCTGCACACAATATGTATGTAAAAGGAAATATGAAAAATATTTCTATGTATATTCCAATCAATGTATCTATATCCCTACATCATTGAAAAAATGATGATCAAAGATGAAACTCAAACCTATATAGCTCTTTTCAAGGAATTTTTCAATTGAAGATGAGTGTTCTTATAATGAAGCTCAAACCTTTGAAATGCCTTTGCTTGGTATTATTGGACAAAGAATCACGACATGCTATTTGATATAAGTGAGACATCAATAATTTCCTTAAACCATCCTCATATAAGTTGTAGCATGGTTTAGAGGGAGGAATTTCAAGGGGATTGGGGATCCCTTTCCATATGGATGTAGGAGAGGAATCCTTAGGTTATGATATTCTAGATGTCATCTTATATCTATAAAATGGGATTGATGTGAGGTTGTTACAGGTGTTGAAGGGGTTTTATGTAGAAATATAGGAAAATAAGGTTCCCAATTTATTCAACATTTTTTTTGCGCTAAAAACCAATCCCTTTGGCAGTTATTGTAGGGAAAAGAACATACCCTAAAATGGGTCTTTACAAAGAGGCGTGCCTAAGAAAAGTGTTGTCCCATTTGGTCTTCATCCCCATTATTATTTTTCCTGGTGTAAGTTTACACCATACTTCTTATGTTTAATCATAGACTCGAAAGGGTGGTTTCTATTGAACACAGTATTGAAATCAACCATGTGCTTGATAAGTTATTGACATTGAACTTATGACAAAGTTATCATTACCTTCTCTTTATCTACAATGTTACCACCGATATTACCATAGATAGAATAGAGAAAACGTAGAAATGTTAGTTCGAGATAATCTTTTGACTCTGTAATTACGGTATGTAAAATATATAGCGCCATATGGACCCAGATCAACTCCACTCGTATTCAGAAAGGCTCCCAGATCATCTCTGCTCAGATAATACAATTAAATTGATTTTCGAAAAATCGCAGAGAATGATGGTTTTCTAAAAGAAATTTAAATTCTTCCAATGAATACTAGAGTAGTTCTGCTCCTCTAAGAACATTGCCAAATCAATCCTACATATCCTAAATGAGTTCATAAATATATATTATTTAGTTTTGTTGTTGATATTGACTTCGCACATAGCAAAATTTCAAATATCTTACAAAGTCAAAAATGAAGGGAAAAATCAAGCATTATATTAGTATAGAACCTTCAATAAATGGTTGAGTATTTGTAAAAAAAAAGCAACCATCTCTAGATTTCAATGAGAATGATTACTATCCAAAGGATCTATCCCTCCAAATTGGGAATAGGTGTCAAAATGTCCTTAAATAGAAGATTAACATCAGATATGTTCCACTTCTTAAGGGAACAACTTAGCATTCAGTTCCATAATTTGAGACACAAGATCGACTTCAGATCGACATGAAAGGAAAAACTCCATATTTCAAGGAGTATCTCAAGGAAATCTAGTTAAGCTTCTTAAAAATGTTTTATAACCCGACAAGATTCAAATCCCCATCAACATGTTCACCTCTTCTAATCCATCTCGCTCATGCAAGTGGGCTATCTTTCCTTAAGTAGGCTATGAGAGTAGGTGCAGGTCCTATGAAAATTTGGTATAATAGATCAAATTATTCACAAGGACTTGGCTGAAGTTATTTCCAGTTTGGAAAATGTTGGATATCCCTATTGTAAGTTAGCTACAATTCATTTTAAGATTCCCATGATGGAAAACGTGATACTTACTGCAGTAATAAACCAAAACTAACATCCCAAAAAAAGTGAAAATGTAATAACCATAACTTTCAATGAAAATGATTTCAAGCTACTGAAGTGAAGAGGATGCAGAATTAGGGGAAAATTTTAGGGTGTGCAGGAATAAGCTTCCAAACTATCTAGACATTTGAAATAATCGGAGTGGAAGAATCATAAGAAATTGTGATAGAGCTAATGAATGGCAATTATATTGTGCCAAATATTCCTTCATATAAATGTAATCCCATTTGCTGGACACAAATTAACCCTAGTTACTATGCACAGGTAAGCAGTGGATGCATCTTCCAGAAGACAGAAAAGACCAGTAATTAAACCCAGGTATATGAAGAGTATTTAAACTAGAGAAAATTTTCAGCTGAAATTTCACCCTTTATATTTATTTTTCTCAATCTCACAAATACTCAAAAACATAAAAAAACCAATAATTAAACCCAGGTATATGAAGAGTATTTAAACTATAGCAATTTTTTAGCAGAAATTTCACCCTTCAAACTTCATTTTTCTCAATTTCACAAATACTCAAAAACAAAGAATGGTAGATATATACACAAGACACTTAGGGTTGTATTGCATTGCAACAAATAAATTGGAATATAAAAACATGGAGAAAGAGACATACTTGGTTGTAGGCATTGGTGGCGGTGAAGCAGTCTTGGTTAGCAACACTGGATCCATCTCCTCTATGTAGCAATTGCAAGCTCTACTCACATTCACTGAAAGAAATATTATTTCCCCTTTGCTCTACTAAAAAATAGAACCATGCAACCCGGAGAACTTTCTATCAAGGTTGTGCCTCCTACAAGCCTTCCATGACAAAGAAAATGAAATGCTTTGAAATAAAACCAAAGAAAATGAAATGCAGTGAAATAAAACCTAAAAACTCACATTCCCGCCCAATTTTGATTTTGGCTAAAATTTAGTCACACACGTAAGAAGATGGAGCAAAAAAATGAAATGCTTTGAAATAAAACCAAAGAAAATGAAATGCAGTGAAATAAAACCTAAAGCTCACATTCCCTCCCAATTTTGATTTGGACCAAAAATTAGTCACCCACGTAAAAAGATGGAGCATGATGGGTCATCCCAACATCTATTGCTGAAATTTTGATTTTGATTAAAAATTAGTCACGCACGTAAAAAGATGGAGCATGATGGATCATCCCAACATCTATTGCTTACTAGAAAATATATGGAAACTTTCTTTCTACAAGTGACTTCAAGGCCTTTTTAATTTCTAAATAAAAATTCGCACACATCTAATATTTTATGATTTTCAAAATTTCTCTTTTTTAATAATTAAATTTAAACAAATATTTTTTTTTAGTTTTTATAAAATATCAATTCTTATATCAAATAGTTACTCTTACTTTCAATAATTTATCAATCCAAAAACCCAAGAATTTTTCATCTGATTAAAAAAATAAGTAGTTTATTTTCATCATTTTATAAAATATAAAATTTATAATATCAACTCAAAAGAATACATAACTTCTTCAAATAGTTTTATGAACCAGCCTAGATCCAGCTTTACCCGGCTCTATCATGCGCCGAGAGGGATTAAATATTTCGAGGTGCAAACCTTGCTTCAACAATTGCACTCCAAAAAAGGGTTTGCACCTCGAAATATTTGATCCCTCTGGGCGCATGATAGAGTCGGGTAAAGCTGGATCTAGGCTGGTTTTATGTTTTTATAAAATCTCAAAACTTTAAAACATAAAAGGTGTTGTATGGTTCTAAACAAC
The DNA here is from genome assembly GCA_001517045.1 of Pseudotsuga menziesii. Lineage (NCBI taxonomy): Eukaryota > Viridiplantae > Streptophyta > Pinopsida > Pinales > Pinaceae > Pseudotsuga > Pseudotsuga menziesii. The sequence continues at coordinate 445,776 of LPNX010087660.1, forward strand.
GCTAATTAACTATATACATGTTAAACTAAATACATTTTAAAGAATTTGCAATGAAATTCTAATAACAAAAATATAAAAAAATGTAAACAAATTATGTGAGTTATATAAATTATTCACTCCATTAGAATACGAAACAAATTCTAATTATTAATAGAAATGGAATGAATAATTTAAAAACAAATTCTAATTATATGCCACCTCGATACAAAAAAGCAAATCCAAGAAGTCATTCAGAGAAAACATACTTCTTATACAGTAATTCAATTATACAGTCTTTTTCTTGACAGAAAGCGGAGAAGACATACCTGCTGTAAATTTGAAGTTGGCGGTTGGTTACAGCTTCATTATCATTTAGTTATCACCTGAATTAGCTCCACGCTGTGTCATTTAGTTATTACCTGCTGTAACATACATATTCTCTATTTTTAATTTATTCTCTTTATTTACTTCGGACTATACTTTGATATAAGTGCATGATTTTTTATTGAAGTACTCAAATCAAAAATGCATTTATGTATTTTGATTGAGTACTGAAATCAAAAAAGCATTTCTGGTATCACAGATCTATACAATTATAAATGTAGATATTAGAAAATGTTTCAAAGTCTAGAATTCATAAAACAGGTAGGCAACAAATATATATCCAATATGCAACAAAAAAAAAAACACGAAAACAGATATATGTTCCAAACCTTATTAACAGCCAAGCAACATGCATTACCAATCTGAACCAAAGGTTGGTAACATTTTAACATTCATATATATTCAAATCGTAAACATTGACATCAGTCAAATGCTCGAAACATTTTAACATCTAAAATGTTAAAACGTTGGTAACAATTTTAACATTTATTCAAATGGCAGACATTCAGATAAGTCAAACGCTTCAAACATTTTAACATCTAAAATGTTAAAACGTTGGTAACAATTTTAACATTTATTCAAATGGCAGACATTCAGATAAGTCAAACGCTTCAAACATTTTAACATCTAGATCTCAGGCATAAAAAAAACAGAGAGATAAGCAAAACTGAGAGAGAAAATTATAGAGAGATAAACGTCGTCGTGGGAAAATAGAGAGATAAGCAAAACTGAGACAGAAAATTATACAGTCTGATAAGAAGACGACGAAGGATATGTAAAATGCCCTGGTTAGCCCAGAAAAAGAATATAAAAAGGTCCGTTCAATCTATCTTAATTAACTTGGTCTTATCCTGGAAACTGGGAAATTAGAACTAAGAACCTAACACTGTACTTGGTAATTTTTATAGTGTGAGCCTGGCCAATTTGTAAATTCTAATGTATGAACCTTGCATGCTGGTGAATTCTATTGCATTAACATGGCATTTACTTGGTAATTTATATTGCATGAACATGGCTGTTTGTAATTTAACCTGTATTAATGTGGAATTGTATCCGGTAATTGATCGTTATTAAAGTGGTGGCATTCGATACGCTGGTTAATATATCTTCATTCACCTTGGGTGGAGTAAGTTAGATCTGGGAAAATTTTTAACATTTAGTTGGCAACAATTTTAACATTTATCAAATTGCAGACGTTGGTATTGGCAATTGCTCCTCTTCTTTGGCATTTAACATCATTTCACTTTTCCTTTGCAATTTCATTTTCTTGTGTTCTTTGGAGGTTAAGAAATTCTTGCCCAATGGATTTAACAAATCATTCCAGCCTTCAACTTTGAGGGTTCCATTTGCAATTTATCTCTTTTATTTTAAAAGTATAGTATTTTTAAAGCTTTGATGCGTTCTACACTGATAAAGCACAACACTTTCAATTGCAGATTCTATATGCTGGAATAGCTGGAAATCCAAAACAAATATCATATTTTAAAGAGGGTTTCCAAAATCACTCTTACCTTGTCCTTTAAACAATCATGTGGATAATTCTTCCGTGGAGAGCTATGTGTTTGTTAAAAAGTAAACCTATGAGGCCCTGAAAATGCGTAGACTTTAATTTTACTTCTTTAAAGACTGTTAAAGATGGCAATGATTTTACTAGAGCTCAATGAATTTCAGTTATTTTTCTAGATGTGCACACATTTTTCTCTTTTATGGATTTTGGAGCATTTTTTAGAATAGTAAAATTTATGTTTTCAATAGAATCCCAGTGCTACCTATTATATGGGCATTCTTATATATCTTATTGATATGCATGACTGTGGTCTTGATGCAAAGATCAAGATGAATTTCAGTACATCTAGTTGTTCTTCATGGCTAATTTGATTTTCAAATTTGATATGGGAATGAATATTTATGAATTTCTGAAGGATGTAAATATTTAAGTTGAATCAAAGGTTTCTAAAGTGAAAGTGCCCTTTACAATGTAAAATTCTTAGATCCCACGACCTTTTTTATGGTTTTGCTTTTGTGAATTTATGTAAAAGATTGAATGCCTATATGTTTGATGTCAAATTATCTCAGTAAAATGTGAAAAAGAAAACTGTTAAATTATGCATAATCTTGATTCTTGTGTTATGCCAAATTTTGCAGATGGATCGGATTGTTGTGGAAACACAAATTTAATTGTGCGGTTGTCCTAGATTGAAGATTTATGGATTTGAAAATTTTAATTTATTTTTGTTAATTCAGTATGGGTTTATGATGGATCTCAAGATTTGGATTCAGCTATTTTTAAATTTTTCAGATATGCTGTTGTATATACTTTACATGCATGCACATTCAGTTGTGCTTGATTAACATATTTTTACATTGAATTTTGGTGAAGTATGGACTTCTTTTTGGGTAGTAAGAGTTGTAGAGAGATTTTAGGTTTTCATCTACTAACAGTACTTACTCCTCTATTCATGTTTTCTACGCGTATATAATTATGCATGTGGGTGTTGTGAATTTGAATGACACGCCCTGATATTTTTCTAGACCTGAATAATTAAATGTTCTGTTGTGGTGATTTTGCATGGTATTCTGTGAATTTATTTACTAGGCATCCATAAATTTGGATACCAATATATCAATTAGATCAATATATTTCTGAGCTGAATTATAATTAATTTTTTAAACAACCATCAACTATCCACAATAACCAAACCAATGACCTGTCGTTTTTGAGCCTTTATTTATTTAGTTGGCACAGGGGGCATCCTACCAACCCCAATTATGTGGCCTGGAAAATTACGTGGTTTTGAATTAGAAAAGGAATCAAAGCGCTGGAATATTCAACATTCCGATTTATTCAAAATGCAAAAAAAAAGATCACAATCCATACCTGAGATTTGTTTATAAGAATGCAGCCGCAGCCAATAGAGATCACGATTCAAACTCAGATTGGTTTATTCCTGAGACAAATCTGTAATTGATCTCAGCCTTATTCCGAAGGTCCAGCTTGTACGTATTGTTTTGAAGTGTGTATAGGTGTTTTGATTTACTTACAAAATATATATATATACACCTAAGATTATTAATTATTAAGCCGACTTGTATATATAGATATATAAGCCGACTTTTTTATGTGACACGTGTCATCTCCACGTTGAGCACGGAATCACACTTCTACCTCATACCGAGCTGTAGAATGCGCCTCTCGGCGCAATTATAAATACATAACTTATTTCCATCCTTTTATGAATTATAAAATATCAATTCCATTTCCTATATTCCTCTGTGCTTAAGTAAAATTTCAATGTAATTAGTATCAAACTTGCTTGGTATTTACCTCTTAAATTAAGTGAAAATAATAAAATTGAGTTAAATATTATTTAATGTAAAGTTTAAAAAAAATAAAGTGATTGATTTTGTTACATGAATACTAAGTATCTTAATAGAGGTTAACCAATAAATCAATTATCCCTTGGAAGTGCATGGCCTAATTACTAGTATAATTAGATTTTATAGTATATTGGTAATTGTATAAATAATCTTAAAATAACTTTATATTGTGTTAGAGATTTAAATTTTTAATGTTGTTAATTTTTAAATTATGATCTAACTAAATATTGAATGACCATAACTAAAATGTGAATTGCTCTATGGATTTTTTTGTGATATAAAGAATCATTATCAAATGCACAAATTTACAAAAATAAACATAATAGTTAAACATATTCATTAGCATTGAATTATTCTCCTATAATATAGAGTAGTGGAGCGGAATATGTGCACACCCCTAAAGTGAGTAAAAGCATATAATTTTTGTGAAGTTCCTCTCACTAGGGAGATGTGGTTTGAGGGGTAGTGTCATGTCAATAATATAAATTCTTCGCCTTCCCTTATTGTGGTTGAAACATGATGTTTCCACGGGACCATGTTGTTAACCACTTGGTATTGTTGGGTGTTTCACATGAAAATAAACATTGGGCAAAATCCTAAGCCTCAATAGAGTAAAATCCTAAAGATGCCTAAAAGGACGTCTAAGGGCTCAATCCACTCAATACGAACCAAAGATCATAGGGAAGATCTAGGATCAGGCTCTTCCATGCTATTAAGGCCTCAATTTCACTATATTGCATAATCAATGCTAAGAACTATGGGCCCTCCAACAAAAACAATAAGGTTGGGGCATATGTTGTATCTAACCTCTATATGTGGGAGGCTTCTTTGTTTCCTCCACTAGCCTCTATTTGATTTGGAAGCAATCCCACAATGCCTCCCCTTATGAAATGGACTAATAAGAGGAAGAAATGGTTATCATGACCACTTATGTAAGCACAAATTAAATATTGGAGCAAGGGAATTTTCAATCTTGGCTAATGTAGCATAAACCTAGATAAACCTCCCATTGTGGAATGAACACTTAGAGAGGAAAATTGGGCATCATGATGCCAAGGAAACTCAAGAATGGTGAATGGAAGCAAGAGGCTTCTCAAAATTTGGCATGGCATTAGAAACATAACCTTAACAATGTAACATCAACACAAGAAATATTATGGAAATAAAAGGAGGAGGACTTCATTATATATTTTCATGGCGGTAGAATGGAGGGAAGTGGAGCTTTTGATCAAATATAAACCCATGCCTCACCCACATGTTCACATTCAACTCAAGGATAGCCTTATGATTGCAATTCAATGAGAAGTTTTTTCTGGTATGGGGTTTGCTTCACCAACCAAGATCTTGAGAAACCCTTCCATTCAATGAGATGTAGACTTACATAAATCACATGATTACATGCAACACGACTATCGAAGGAATCTCACATGGTCATGTGCTTAATAAGGAGGAATTTACGTGATTTATTTAATGGTCAAATTGAGGGTTGACATGGATTTTCATATGTAATTGTCCCAACCTCGATGGTTTTGAGTTTAAAGGGTGTAGTTAATGTTTATATATAATGTATTCAATGAAAGTTCCTTAGGTGTTCTAAGTAAATAAAAGTAATGTGATAACAAATCAGGTGAGACATAGCACAACATCAAGCATATAAAGATATAAAGTGAAGAGTTGTGGCTTCTCTAAGTTGTCTTACATGACATTTAGCAAGCCTTTAGAGTTAAGGTGGATGTCTATTGGCATGCTTGGGAAACATATTATTGCAACAAAACAAACTCATTATTGGCATGCTTGGGAAACATATTGTTGCAACAAAACAACAATATGTAAGTACAAATTAAATGGACTAATAAGAGGAAGAAATGGTTATCATGACCACTTATGTAAGCACAAATTAAACATTGGAGCAAGGGAATTTTCAATCTTGGCTAATGTATCATAAACCTAGCTAAACCTCCCATTATGCAATGAACACTTCGAGAGGAAAATTGGGCATCATGATGCCAAGGAAACTCAAGAATGGTGAATGGAAGAAAGAGGCTTCTCAAAATTTGACATAGCATTAGAAAAATAACCTTAACAATGTAACATCAACACAAGAAATATTACGGAAATAAAAGGAGGAGGACTTCATTATATATTTTCATGGAGGTAGAATGGAGGGAAGTGGAGATTTTGATCAAATCTAAACCCATGTCTCACCCACGTGTTCACATTCAACTCAAGCATAGCCTTATGATTGCAATTCAATGAGAAGGTTTGTATGGTATGCGGTTTGCTTCACCAACCAAGCTCTCGAGAAACCCTTCCATTCAATGAGATGTAGACTTACATAAATCACACGATTACATGCAACATGACTATCGAAGGAATCTCGCATGGTCGTGTGCTTAATAAGGAGGAATTTATGTGATTTATTTAATGGTCAAATTGAGGGTTGACATGGATTTTCATATGTAATTGTCCCAACCTCGATGGTTGTGAGTTTAAAGGGTGTATTTAATGTTGATATATAATGTATTCAATGAAAGTTCCTTAGGTGTTTTTAGTAAATAAAAGTAATGTGATAACAAATCAAGTGAGACATAGCACAACATCAAGCATATAAAGATATAAAGTGAAGAGTTGTGGCTTCTCTAAGTTGTCTTACATGACATTTAGTAGGCCTTTAGAGTCAAGGTGGATTTCTATTGGCATGCTTGGGAAACATATTGTTGCAACAAAACAACAATATGTAAGTACAAATTAAATGGACTAATAAGAGGAAGAAATGGTTATCATGACCACTTATGTAAGCACAAATTAAACAATGGAGCAAGGGAATTTTCAATCTTGGCTAATGTATCATAAACCTAGCTAAACCTCCCATTATGCAATGAACACTTCGAGAGGAAAATTGGGCATCATGATGCCAAGGAAACTCAAGAATGGTGAATGGAAGAAAGAGGCTTCTCAAAATTTGACATAGCATTAGAAAAATAACCTTAACAATGTAACATCAACACAAGAAATATTACGGAAATAAAAGGAGGAGGACTTCATTATATATTTTCATGGAGGTAGAATGGAGGGAAGTGGAGATTTTGATCAAATCTAAACCCATGTCTCACCCACGTGTTCACATTCAACTCAAGCATAGCCTTATGATTGCAATTCAATGAGATATAGACTTACATAAATCACACAATTACATGCAACATGACTATCGAAGGAATCTCACATGGTCGTGTGCTTAATAAGGAGGAATTTACGTGATTTATTTAATGGTCAAATTAAGGGTTGACATGGATTTCCATATGTAATTGTCCCAACCTCAATGGTTTTGAGTTTAAAGGGTGTAGTTAGTGTTGATATATAATGTATTCAATGAAATTTCCTTAGGTGTTCTAAGTAAATAAAAGTAATGTGATAACAAATCAAGTGAGACATAGCACAACATCAAACATATAAAGATATAAAGTGAATAGTTGTGGCTTCTCTAAGTTGTCTTACATGACATTTAGCAAGCCTTTAGAGTCAAGGTGGATGTATATTGGCATGCATGGGAAACATATTGTTGCAACAAAAAAAAACTCGTTATTAGCATGCTTGGGAAACATATTGTTGCAACAAAACAACAATATGTAAGCACAAATAAAATGGACTAATAAGAGGAAGAAATGGTTATCATGACCACTTATGTAAGCACAAATTAAATATTGGAGCAAGGGAATTTTCAATCTTGGCTAATGTAGCATAAACCTAGACAAACCTCCCATTGTGGAATGAACACTTTGAGAGGAAAATTGGGCATCATGATGCCAAGGAAACTCAAGAATGGTGAATGGAAGCAAGAGGCTTCTCAAAATTTGGCATAGCATTAGAAACATAACCTTAACAATGTAACATCAACACAAGAAATATTATGGAAATAAAAGGAGGAGGACTTCATTATATATTTTCATGATGGTAGAATGGAGGGAAGTGGAGCTTTTGATCAAATATAAACCCATGCCTCACCCACGTGTTCACATTCAACTCAAGGATAGCCTTATGATTGCAATTCAATGAGAAGGTTTGTCTGGTATTGGGTTTGCTTCACCAACCAAGATCTCGAGAAACCCTTCCATTCAATGAGATGTAGACTTACATAAATCACACAATTACATGCAACATGACTATCGAAGGAATCTCACATGGTCGTGTGCTTAATAAGGAAGAATTTACGTGATTTATTTAATGGTCAAATTGAGGGTTGACATGGATTTTCATATGTAATTGTCCCAACCTCTATGGTTTTGAGTTTAAAGGGTGTAGTTAATGGTGATATATAATGTATTCAATGAAAGTTCCTTAGGTGTTCTAATTAAATAAATGTAATGTGATAAAACATCAAGTGAGACATAGCACAACATCAAGCATATAAAGATATAAAGTGAAGAGTTGTGGTTTCTCTAAGTTGTCTTACATGACATTTAACAAGCCTTTAGAGTCAAGGTGGATGTCTATTGTCATGCTTGGGAAACATATTGTTGCAACAAAACAAACTCGTTACATTACACGTGAAGTCCTTTGAGGCACACTATTGAATTATTCTATTTGGATTATGAGTTGCTTGCGTTGGTACACTTTGTAGTGTAGGGCCTTAGTTACCACAGAATCCCTTTATAGGAAAATTTTAACTTGCAAGAGGAATATGGTGGCCATATCAAGATTTCTAACACTAAGGATTTTTGTTGTAAACCAAGATTTAAATTAAGGGTCTAAGTCTTTACCAATTTCAATAAGATGCCATTAGGGTCTATAAAATGTTGTTGGGACACTCAAATTCCATTAGAGCAATTTAGGTCACATTAAGGTAATTTACCCCTCATTAGGATTAATCAAGATCCAAGAGTGACATGATTACGATCATTTAGGTGCCACTATGATGAATCAATATCCAAAAGTACTATCAAATGAATCATAATCATTGAAATTGACATTGATATATCAGACGCTATGTCAGACTTTTTCCGAACAAAATTCCTAGCTCTAAACCTATTGCAATTCCTAACGCGATTTCTTTTGAAATTTTTGGCATTATTCCAGGCATTATACCTAGATCTATACCCAATGCTATGTTGGATGTTTTCTAGGAGCAATTCCTGGTTCTATACTTGGTGCTATGTTGGATTTTTTTCTTGCCGAAATTCATGGCGCAATTCTTGTTGCTAACCCTGGATCAATATATAGTGCTATGCTATCTAGGAAGTTTTTTTGGAGGCTATTCTGGGCGTTATATGGGATGTTTTCTTGGACACTAATTGGGACGTTAATTGGCATGCTAATTAGGACGATAATTGTGATGCTAATTGGGACACTAATTGGGATGTTAATTGAGATGCTAATTATCATCCAAAATAGTGCCAAATTTTAAAAATGGATGCTAGTTGGGATGCTAATTGGGACACTAATTAGGATGCTAATTGGGACGCTAATTGGGACATTAATTAGGATGCTAATTAGTGTCCAAAATAGCACCAACTTTTAAAAAGGGATGCAAATAACACCATTAAAATCACCATCCCGTGGAATAGCGTCCACTTTGTCCAAAAAATGATGAAAAATACACTAAAAGTGATAGTGGACGCTAAAAAGGAAGCTAAAAGAGATGCTAATCACAGGGTTTTGTTGTAGTGAGTTCCAGGAAACCACTATGGATGTGTCATGAAAAATTTATCCTAGTTGCAATTCTTTCTAGGGATATTTTACCCATAGGTCCCTCTCGGTAGTGGGATTCTCTTAGCCTATTGTTCTTCCATTTCATATTGTCTAACTGGTATTTCATCACCCTGTGAAGGATACGATTTGCAAGGGGCTTCTAACTTGTAGTTAGGAGTTTTCTTCCACTTTTACCCCATAGGTTAGTGCGTCATTTTATTTCTAGGTATTGTTTCTCCTATTGTAACCCATTGTTGCAGTTCGGTTTTAGAGATTGATTTTTTCCTGCAAGCCACATTTGTATGCTCTCCTTCTACACACTTGGATGTAGTTGGGGTTTTTAGCCTATTTTTTATATTCTTACACCTACATTCATTATACAGAACACCATCACATCATCATTTCTCCACCACGCTACTCGCATAGACTCAGTGGGCATACCCCTCAGTTCAGTTCCTTGAACCTTCATCGTCAGATCCATATTCGACATCTTTCACCACCTTCAGATCCATACACTAATTTTGAATATGATTTGGATTCATACCAATATGAACCTACCTTGTTCACTGCTCCATCTAGCCCCATGGTTGGTGTACCTCCTAACCCCTTTCAAGGGGGAGTGGTTGATAGTTGACTTGTGTCAGTTCCACCCATCATTTCGGCTATTCCTTCTACTAGACCTACATGTCATGTTCCTAGTGGACCCTTTTCCACCGCACATACTACTAATGGTTCGCTACCCACTAGTGGTGGTCCCACTCCAGCCACTGTGGTTCCAACCATACAACCATTCATACATGAGGGAAGTGGCCCTTCCATTTCCATTCCAATTATTCCTACCATCCTAGTGACTACTCATAGTGTTGTAATTCAACCTTACCCACCCCCATTTACTCATGGGAACTACATTCCTACTGGAACCAGCACCATTGTTGGCCCTTCCCAGTCTACTCGCGATTCTAGTCTACCATTTATAGATAGCCTCAACCTGCTTGATTTCACCTAGTTGAAAAATGAACCCATTTTTCATAACCCATTATGGCCTCCCATGCCTACCAAACTCCCTTCAGACATCCCTAAGTTTGAAGGAAAGGTGGGAGAGGACCCCCAAAACCACATTATGTCATTCCACTTGGTGTTCATATAAAACCATAATGGATGATTCGATCCGATTGCAGCTATTCCAGTTCACACTCATAAGTGTTGCAGCCAAGTGGTATATCGACCTACCTCATGCAATGTACTTGGAGTTTTCCTCGTTATCCTCGATGTTTCTCCAATACTTCCAGTTACCCATCCGTTATGACAAAGGCATGGAAATATTATTATCCCGTAGACAAAACACAGCTACCCATATCATAGATCATACATGAATGGTGTCGTCATTGTATCTTGTGTAAGATCAAGTTAGATGATAGGTTCCTATATTAGTTTCTCAAAACCTTACTCCCCCCCATCGCCAATGGTTTTGAATCTGAGCACCCACAAACTGAGGAAGAATCCATCCCTAAGGCACAATAGTTTGATCTCGTCTACACCCAATCAAGTTACCTATATACCATTATACCTGATTCTCCCCGTGTTATCTCCTCATGTCAAGATACGTTGGTGGAATCCCATGTTGTTGATGGATTCATCAGCTCTATTACTCATCATCCCCACTTTTACTCAGTATCTCCTTTGATGCCACCCCATTCTAGTAACACCCCTAGTGTTTCCTAACCTAGTTACGCCCCTGATTTTTCACGAGTGACAGATCATTCTGGATCCACACCTTCTTATGCGTCTCCCACACTAGTCCCTCATGTTTAGGGGCCAAATTTTTTGGCACCTGTGTGTAATGGTCAGATGGTAGGCTTCACATCCCCTCCAACTGCTCCTACCTACTACCCACCACTTATGCAAGCTACACCTACTCCGGCCTCGAATCCTTTTGTTCCCCAAGGGAAGGTCTACGCTCAACATAACTCCTTTAATCAACCTACCCCCAATAACCAATAATGGATGGGAAGAATAAAGAGAGGTAGGAATCAGGGAAACCAACCTCAAGGAGGTGGCCAACAAACCAACCCTCCGAACAATAATGGAGAAAACCCCTCTACACAGAATCCTCAGCATCCCCCTAGACCTAGGAAGAACCCTCATCTATAGACTAACCATTCATGTGCCATTTGAAGTACTTATTTCCATTACACACATCAGTGTCCCCACATGAATCGATTATTTAATTTACTACAAACCAATACTCAATGTGATCCCAATGTGGTCTCTCTAGCACAATAAAACTTAGCACCCCAAGGTCCTCCGACTATGGTGATGCAAAACCACTTACCCAACCAAGATATGGTTGCAACCCAACTCTTGGCACCACTAAATACCACAACCACTTTTGCATCTCAACCCATTGATCCTGGTGTCCATCACCTTCTGATGTCATCATCTAATGTCAACCTCCAGACTCGACGAAATCGGTATGGCTCCACCACGGAAATTGTTAACCCTTCAGCGGCATCTACCTCCACCGCTCCTAATATGTATTTTCATTTTTCGAGACCCCTATCAAAGGGACTTCCACAATCCCGAGGTTTCCTTTGCGTCATGTCGTGAACAACCCCACTTCCAGAGCAACTTTCAACTATAGTATAGTCAACGATTTGGCCCAGTCTCCCTCAACCATGTCCACTTTGGAAATCCTCAAAACTTTTCCTTCGCAACATAAATCTTTTCTTTCTAGGTTAGGTGTTGTCGATCCCTCTAATTCTCAATTGATCACATTTGACTTAGATCAAGGAGAATCTCAAATGCCATCATTCATGGCCTTCCAATTTCTGGACACTATTTGGAATTTGGCCATTCATTGGTGCATCATTGATGAGGGAGCATCCACCTATGTTATTTAAACCTTTGTTTGGCAGAAACTTGGATCCCCATCCCTTAAACCTTCCACCACTTTCCTTCGCACCTATGATGTTTTTGTTTCTCAACCCCAGGGTGTTCTCACGAATGTCCCCATTGAGTTAGACAAAAAAACCATGTTAATTGACATCAAGGTTGTCAACACCCAACTTAATTACAACCTCCTCCTTGGACGAAGTTATATGTATGCAATGTGATTCGTTTCCTCTACTATCTTTTGACTGTTGATGTTCCCCCGTGAAGAAAATATCATGACCATCGACAAACTGATGTATTACAATCCTAAGGGACTGTCCACTCTGGATACATCCTACCTACTTTCGAAACTACCATTGAAAGTGTTTCCATAGGCTTCCTTGTTCGTTGTTGGCCCAGAATTAGTTTCCAACAATCCATCAATGGACACCTTTTTTTCCTTAACACCTCCTCCTTCGTCGACTAACATATCAAATTTGTGCACGATCATGTCTAGTAGCGTTCCAACCACCTCGCAACTGTAGTCATAACATCAACCACATCCCTTGGGAAATTATTGGGGTTCCTTCCTCGTACACATGATCCCCTTCCATTTTCCACCATCAGTATTGTGAGTAACCCATCCATGGCTACTCTTAACCTTTTAGGTTTCACTTTGGGTATTCCCATGTGGTACCTTGATCCCCCCACCCTTCCCTTATTCCACAAGTCATTCTAACTCCCGCCCAACATATTGAGATGATGCCGCACCCACATTCTGGTACACTAATGACTACTTCTGTCTCTACTCCTTCCCCCCCTCCTCCGAAGAAGACTAGGGGAAAGAATCCCAAAGCGATAGAAGAACCATGTCCTCCTCCTACATGTACGTTATGCAATGTTCAAGGCCATGCGACATATAATTGTCCCAATTTTCCTATTATTCACACCCACATGTGTACTGTAGTCGATACCGATGATTCCCCAATTGTATATGTACCAAAAATACCTCTGGTTAATAACAAGTCATTGTGCACCAACTACCTGTGTGCATTTTGTGGTCTATATGGTCATTATTCACATCGTTGCCCAAAATTTCTTGAGTACCAGTTGCTCCTCAACAACCTTCGCACGCACTCCCCCAAGTCCGACGTTACTGTCCTCGAGGAGATCCACCCTCTAGCATATTCCTCGGACACCAATAACACCATTCATACGATATCTACTTCCAGTATTCCTCATTCCTCATCGATCATGGTAGATCCCCTTGATCTATCCCGACACCAGTTTCATGATGATAAAGAGATCCTTAAAACCACCATCAGTTTTACCTCATTTTACTTAGTGCACAGTGTGGAATCGGTTCTTCCCATTAAATTCCATATTATATCACTCTTCCTTGTCATCAAACTTCTACCTGATACTTCACCATTAGAGAAACTCCTACTTATGCTTGAACAAATTGATGAGGATCATCACGTTTCTCTCCCAATGATCAAAGTAGCTAAGACCCGGTCGAAGTCCCATTATGACTCCCACGTCCACCCATGCACCTTTAGCGAGGGGGGACTCATCCTCATTTACGATCAATCCCACGATAAGACTAGAAAAGGGAAGTTTGAATTCATGTGGTATGCCCCTTATGCCATCCATCGATGCCTTGGAAAAGGGGGCATATATCCTTGCTGACTCCGATGACTGCCTCTTGAAGAATCCACGAAATGGGATCTACCTTAAGAGGTTCTATGCTTGAAGTTGCTAACCATGCATACCCTTGTATCATAGTTTTTATTTCTTGTTTTTTATTGTTTTTACCATGATTCAATGACCCCCTCCAGTATTATCTCCACGTTGAGCTGCAGTGATTCCAATGTATCTCTTTTCTGCCTCCTCTTCCCGTGATTTGTTCGATATAACCCCTCCACCCTGCCCCTACATTTTTGGTACCCTACTGGAGGGTTTGGTCCCACATCTACACATACACATAGCATGTCATCAGTATCTATCACATGTATGATCTAGCTACCATTATTCTAGCATACCGTTAGGTCCCTAGACCTGTCCTAGAGGTCGAGATATCTCCAGATATCCTCGGTAGTCCATGCCCACATATGGATCATCCTCTATAAGGATAGGAATCTACCACCACTAGGAAAAAAGATCTCGGGTGAATAAATGAACTTCTAAACCACCTCCCTCCCTATGTTTTCAGACCATTTCTCAGAGTCGCCTCGATTTGCATGCCACCATGCAAATCAGACCATGCACATACTGGCATGTTCACAAGCCATTCGCTCCATCCATACTGCCAATTTGGCCTTATTTTACGACCATCTAATGTCCCGCAAGGAGGCCCCACTAGTGTTCCATGTTCACGGAACCATCCCTTTTGGTACACCAAACACTTCCTCCTTGCTTGGCTGACCATTACGGAGTTTCTATTAAGCTCTTTTGTGACTCCTAAAAGAATGAAAATATTTTTTAGCACACTTGCTTCCTTTCACGCTCGTTAAAGTATTTGAAAGGGCATCTATGTGGCCTCATTTATCTCCTTTTTTGGACTATGTAGACTATTAAAAGATAAGGATCACCCTAGCACCTTCCATCTAGGAATGTTTCCCTTTGTATGATTTTATGCTTTGTCGGACATTGGGACCATAACTTTAAAAAAAACTCATTATGGGTTGTCTTTAAGATATTTTCCATCCCTCTCATTAAGAAAATATTTCCTAGCAAACTTGGTTTGTTCATGCTCGTAAAAGTATTTAAATGACTGTCCAATCAGTATAGGTTTAACCTTTTTTAGCCTGGTTGGAATACCTACGGTAAAGAATTATCTCAGCCCCTTTCGACTGGGAGAGCTCGCCTTTGTACACTTTTATCCTTTTTTCAGACTTAGGAGACTGATGTACAGAAAGATACCACACTGGAGTCTTATTCTTGTTTTTATACTCTCTAAACATGAAAACACCATCAATAATTTACCGTCTCAGGATCGAAAAAAATCCATGAGATAGATTCATATTGAGCATAATTTTATCCCTTCTTATTGCTCCTTAAACTATGAAGAAGGCCCGCAACAGTGTCTCTAGGTGCCATCACATAAGGTCTCACATTATGGCAAATTCCCCCCATTGGGTCACCTTTGTTCAGAGTACTCTGGAATGAGTCTCCCTTGGATCCCCTAGATATCACTAGTCCAGTTACTTCCCCTGGCATCTCCTATTGTAGTGTTCTTCCCGATTTCCCAACTATGATCCCCTCCCCATGAATCAGTGTCATCTGTTTCCCAGTCAGTCTTGCTGACATACTCTTAACAAAGAAAGTTTGAGTCTCTCTTACTCCCTTTCCTATGTTCACAAGTAAGTTCCTCACTCCTAGTATTATTCCATATATTTGGTTGTCCCCCTCACCCTTCTATCAAGGAACCCTCATTTCCTTGGTATTTTCAGGTATCCCTTTGTCAGTGTCAAAACATCTATTCCACAGGATAGACCCAGAGGTCCATGTATGTTGGTTTCATCCACCTCATTAATAATTTTCTTGGACCACTTGAAAGGCGTCATTAATGCCTTTCAGGTTGGTTGTGTCTCATGTGCTCTAATTCAGCTACACTATCACACCATTGAGACTCGTACAAGGTATTGTTCCTTTCATTATTTGGTTGAAGACCCCAGTTGTCACCTAACTTTAGCACATTGGTGAGTCTATTTTTGGGACCCATAGAGTCTCATTTCCCTTGTGATTTCCAGAATGCATTGGAGCTAGTGTTTGAAAGCCCCTCAATGTCATGCTTTCATGTATTTCCAATACTTGATGTCGTATATTGTACCACAGAGATTCTGACTCTCGGTCATTGATTCCATCCAGTTATGTACACACCCATATTTAGCAGAGAATCAGTTGTGATTATATTTCATTCCATGAGAATGCCATTGTTCCTATACACATGTTCTTTGGATCAGTTTATGTATTCATGCTCCCATTGAGGCCACCATGATGTACTACCATTTTTATAAAAGTATTTATCTACTCCCATTGATTGAGCCTTGATCCCCATTTTTTTTATTTTTGAGACATTGTTATGAGCATGGGTATGTCCACCTCGTCCATATACATGTTTGATATTATATGTACATCATCCATTTTTTAGAATAAATACAAACTAAAAGCCATTGTAATTTGAGTGAGGAGACTCCACTCTCCTGCGGTCCTCTCCATTCTCTCCACTATTGTCACCATGTTCCCTTGATCCTATCATGTTTATCGGCCATACGATGAGCTCCTGCCCTTACACATCAAGGGGCTATCTGTTAATACCAAAAAAAATTCACCTGGATCTCCATGATCTAAACCATAACCATACATCATATTCCCACCATTATTTCCTCCATTTTGACCTTCAAAACTAAAATTCCACCAAATATGATCTAAAACATTATTATTCCTTCCCCATAAATGAAGGAAAGTTGAGCATTTATTTTGATTTATCCCCACTCTCTCCAAAAAGGACCAAAAACCCCTAAAAATGAGAATGGGTGAAAAACCATAGATAAATACCATGCACAATAAAATACCATGGGTAAAAAAAACTTGGATCATCCTATAAATACATTGTGAAGGTCTCCCCACAAACATTCCTTGACTTTTGGCCACACTTTTAGTCACATCACACATCATTACTTTTCGTCACTTGCCATTGTTCCTCCATTTTCACCATATCATTCCCACAGTGTAGGTTGAGCTTTCTCCATACCCATTTGGATCCATTTCCCCCCATTTGATAACCACTTGTGGAGAAGACTAGAGACCCAAACCATGGAGTTGGGGCCCATTTCCTCGGACAGCTACTGTGGTCCACATTACAGAAAAGGTATGAATTCCTTTATTTTTGCTAGTTAGTAGAATATATCTGAAAAAATAAAAAAATATTGTTATTATTGTTCTTGTATGTTTCCCATTACCATTGTTGAACTCTACCTTATGATTTGGACAATCTAGGGTAGGTGAGTTTCCACGCAATAGGGGAGAAATCCCCACTATAATAAGATGTCTTGAATACTAGTGACAACAATGAGGTCCTTGAGGAGCCTCAAGGTTGGTTACCTAAGTATATTTCAAGGGATGACCCCTTTACTCCCTAGTCTTAGTCTAGGTGGGATAATTGCTAAAGAAAACAAGTAACTATCACAAGATTACTTATTTCTAGTTCATTAGTGAGCAACGATTGGGCTTAACATTGTTTACTGACCAAGTAAAAAGGAAATAATGAAAAAACAATGTGGAAAATAAATTTACGGTCATATTGCAGCATGGGAAAAACACTCATTGGAGCATTGTTGCACGGGCACAGTGAGAGACAATCCCGCTAGTGTGAGAAAAACAAACCCCGTGGGCAGAGGTATGTTAATATGTGTGGGTTGTGCATTTGTCAAAAATTTATCCATGTTGTCAATGCACTCAAGACATCTAGAACTACACATCTAATAAACTACTTCAACTGACTGAATGGGGGGTGAATTCCTAGGATGAGAGGGATGGTCCTCTCCATCTGCAAAAAAAGACACCATAAATAAACCATTGTGCAAACAACAACCTAAGTAAATATAAATTAACAAAAAATGAAGTATGATCGCCATTAATACTGTAGTAGGAGGATTTGCAGATGAGTGCATTCCCACTTCGGGAGGGGAAAATCATTTTAGGCTGTAGCAAGGATTCAGTAGTTGGATCTCCTTTTGGTTGGTGAAATTGTGACCCAAGTGATTTTGCAAAAGATTGTTAGTGAAAAATAAAACAAAACTAGGAAAATTATAACAATACTAGATAAAATGGCAAAGGGATTAGCGGATGCAAACTCCAAAAATCAATGTGAGGTAAAACACTTGTATATTAGAAATGGTCAAGCCAGTACAACACCTCGGAAAAGTGAACTCCAAAAGGAGGAAACAAATCTTCCTAAGCGAGGAATTTCTTGTCCAAACTTGTTTACAAAATGGTTAAGGAATTAAATAAGAAGAACACTTGCCCCTTGAAGGAAGGAGGCAAGGGAGCTTTGGGAATGCTTGATGAGAAGGAAGAGGTGAGCTATTAGGAATCTCAATCACAATTACAACAACATAACCTTGCTCAAATTTTATTCTTACAATAAGCATGCCCATGGATTTTGTTTATTGTCCAAGAGGTTTCCAAGAAATAACAAGATCATAATGTGAACCCAATAACCCATATTTTCGATCCAAAGTACACCAAGAGGCCATTCAAGGAAACCAAGTGTGTGGAGAGCCAAAATTTGAAATCTTTGAGTAAGTGGAGCTTTCATGGGCCTTCAATGCATCATTGGTGGGTGAGATCCCATCGTTCATGTCAATCGTGCAGATCTCAAAGGAAAATCCACACAGCAGCACGGGTGTTGTTCTGAAGATGCACATTGTAGCGCAAATAAACAGAACCTTAAACCATGCGGCTATGTCATTTAGATTCTTTGGGACCATTTTGGACTCAATATTCTCTTTGGATCTTATGAAGGTGTCTTTGGCTGAATGCATCTTGTATGTTGATGGCACTTTATTGTGTAATTTGTGAAATTTTTGTAAGTGTGCGATTTTTTCATGATAATAATATGAACTTGACATGAAGTGAACCATGGAGTTCAATCCACTATATTTATGTTAAGACTAGTTAACACGTTCTCTTCCTTATCTCTTGTATAGTGGAAGCTCGAGGAGACTAATGTGTGACTTGAAGACTTGAGTAGATCATGGAGAATGGTGTTAAATGCTATTTGTGTTGAGATATTGACTCCATCGTTGTTGTGACCTCTTCACGTTGTTGTTGCGACCGCTTCACATTGTTGATGCAAGTGGTATCAATTCTGAGTTGTTTTCAATTAAATTTTGAAAGTTTGGTTGTGAGAACCATTATTAATGAGAATGTTGTAGGTTGTTTTAGTGTTAATAATTTTGTTGCGCCTCGTTTTTATAGCTTGAAGACTATTTGTAATTGTGTGAACACTTGCTTGAAAACTTCTAAACACTATTTTTTGGTGGTGTTTGAACTCTATTCATTGTTGCTACGTTCAAAATGTGAGATCTTCATTGTGGCTACATGAGAGTCTCTATCATCTGCAATGGAGAATGTTGGTGGAGAATCTTGTGTCTCCTCCTTTAAAGCACTGGTGTGGTGAAGCATTGGTAGCTCATGGAAATAAGAGTGTTGTTGAAGACTCATAGTCATATGAACCCACTATTCATTGATGCTACGACCTATTGGTGGAAATGCATAGAAGAGTCGCCTTTAAAATATCACTCAAAGATCATATGGTGAGATTTGATTTCTCTTTGTTGATGCGTTAATTATCTAACTGCACGGAGCTGCGACTAGTATCAATTTTTTACTTTGTTTAAATGGCACCAATTTTATTTGCACATACATTGTTTCTTGGTGAGGATAGAGATCATGTGTTTCCTCTATCGGTTGATGGTGAGCAAGCATGTAAAATGGCATCACATGGTTGGATAGATTGAATTGTAATAGCTATTGTTGAGACCCTCGACCAGCATTGTATAGAGTAGTGCATTGAATAAATCTTATTGGAGACATTATTTTTAGCTAGTACAACTGAAATTTTATGAAGATTATATTATAAAAGTGGCAAAGGATTAGACCTACACCTTTTACTCTTTCCAAGAAACTTTGTCTATTTGTAGGTGCAGAAGATGCATTCCTTTGCAGCAAATACCACTTTCCTTGACCAAAAAGAAAAGAACTAGTCCAAGGTCTCTTCCAAGGGAGAGAACAGTAGAAGAAGATGATGAAGAAGAAAGATCAGAGGAAGGGGGGGGAAACAACTCATACAGAACACCAAATGTGAAGTGTAAGAACTGTGGGAAGAATGGACATGGAGAAGATCAGTGTTGGGACCGTTGGGACTCCATCAAACATAAACATAATCAAAAGAAAGAAGACAAGAGTAAGATCCAAGGGGCTGGTAAATCTCTTGTATTTTCTCGTTGTATTGTTGCACATTGTAATATTGGAATAAATTAAATCACATCTTTTTCATCTTACAAAGTATGCATGGATTCTTGATACTGGTGAAACATACCATGTGACCTTTACAAAAGAATGTTTTGAATATCTGAATGACATTGTAGATGGCATAGTGTATTTTGCAAACAAATCTAGCCTTAAACTAAAGGGAATTGGTTCCGTTTGGATCAAGCTTCCTGGATTCCATGGCTTTGTGATGAAAAATGTTCTCTATCTTCTAGAGTTGCAGAGGATCTTGTTGTCCTTAGTGTAGATTCAATAGCAAGGTCATTCCATCCCCATGTTCAATGGAATCATAGAGATAAGGAAGTCCTTTGAAAACAAGGTCATCATGACCGGATATGAATATGGAAAGTTGTTGAAGTTGAAGGGCTCATCTACAAGATTTTAGAACTTTACCTACCTCTCTTTCCATGGAGAAGGTAATATATCATCTAGTTTGTTATGGCATGCTATATATGGTCATTTGAATTATAACAATATTCATTTGTTCAGAAAGAATGGTGTTTTTGGCATTAGAGGAATTTTGGGGTCTAAAATGGGCCTCCTAAGAAAAATAATAAAATAATAGTTAAAATAATAAAATAATAGTTAAAATAATAAAATAATATTGATTAATTTTGGAGGAAGAAAGAAAAAAACTACTTTTTGTGTTCGTATTTTTGACATATCTCCCTGTGCTTTTACTCAAATTTTGAACGGGAGAGCTCATTGGATATGTAAAAACACAATGAGATATGTAAAAAATACAAACAAAAAAAGTAGTTTTTTTTAATGACAAATATGTCAATTCAACCATTATGGTTGACTTATTTTATTGAAATTCTATTGGTTCTTGAATTCCAACTCACAAAAACTTATTTTGGCACGTTTTCTTATAAGGCCCATTTTAGACCCCAAATTTCCTCTAATGTTTTCCCACCATTCCTAGGAATATGAACACATATGATGCATGCATATGAGGAAAACATAATAAGAAACCATTCCAAGAGTCAAAATTCATAGCATGTAGAAAGTTATAGCTGGTTCACTCTGACTTATGTGGGACCATTCCTATTCCTTTTGCCAATGGTAACATATACCTCATGACCTTTGTTGATTACTACACTAGAATGTGTTGGGTATACTTGTTAAAGGAAAATTTTGAAGCATATCAAACGTTCAAGAATTTTAATGCATGGATAGAAAATAAATCAAGATCTCATATTGGAACATTTCATACTAATAATGGAAAAGAATACAATTCTAATGATTTTAAAGACTATCTTCATCAACATAGGATTGCACAACAAACAACTTGTAACACCCCTAGACTAAACCCCAATTTAAAATGTAATTTTATAAGGTTTATGACTGCCTAAATGCCAAAATTAAATGTATGCCTTTAAATTCTTAATATAAAAGTCTGAGTTGGTTGTATTTGAGTCATAGCGCTAAATGAACAAGGACTCATGTATTCACCCATGACAGTGAGGGGGGGTTGTAATAGCTTTGGGGATAAGTCTATGACCCTGTTTAACCATGCAAACCAAAATAAAACTTTTTTTACCTTTTGATTAAACCTTAATCTCTTGTTTGATGTAAAAACATGTTTAAGAGTTAAAAAGAGGGATAAGTGGAGGTTAATCAAATTTTGGGCAATTGTTGCATGGATGGGATGGATCCATGCAAGGTTGGTGGAATTTAGTTGGTTAGCGATGTGAGTAGAGTGGGGGAGAGAGAGAATGGAGTGTGTGGGGAGCAGAGGAAAAATACCAATGTCATGCTATGAGAAGAAGAAAACCACGTCGAAGTCATATGTTGAATCGTTTCAATGTACATAAGATAAGTTTTGGGAGCAATGCAAGAGGATAATTGTTTCCTGTGTCTGATTTTTGTAGAGAAAACTCGCTCTACTTCATAGGACGTGTTAAAGCACCGTGAAGAAGTAGAGTTGTTGGTTGAACGTGGTTTTAGAGAGTAAAGTGCACTACTGTTGGACTGTAGTGCACTTCAACCAAATCATTGAGTTGGTAGTCAAGTTGTTGGTCAATTGGAACCTATGGTGGACTAAAAAACAAGTCGAAATCTGAGTTAAATTACCAATTTTGGTTGTAGGAAAAGGTGGTTGGCTTGATGAGAAACCTAAGTGCTTGAACCCAGACCTGATAGCCTTGGTTGTTAATAATTGCCTTGTTTTTCCTCTGGTAATTCCAGTGAAATGGAAAATAGTGCATGAAGTAAACTTAGTGGATTTCTATGAACAAAGGGTAGTGACGATTATCACTATTGTGCTGATAGAATGAAGTTCAGTTAATGAATTGCACAGTTTGACATGGATTTGGTGAAAGCCAATAAATCATGACTTCCAAAGTGTTGAATCCCTGGGATAACTTGGGCTAGTGAAAATTATGTGGTGAATGCATGAATCTCAACTTGGGGGTGTAGTTCTGTAAAATAATTATGAACAGGATTACCTAAGGTTGGGTGGAGCGTGGTTGTCATGAATCTAGTTCCAGACATTTAATTATCAGATAAGTGCATGACTCTCATTGTTAATTTTAAATGTATGTGTCTCGAATATGGTTGTGACAGAGTAATGGTGGGTAGTTCCCTAAATAAATACCAATTTCCCTCTTTTATAGTTGCTTGAAATCTTATAAGTCAATTGATAAGCCATTATTTGTATGCCTGATTTATGTCCTAGTTGAATAGTGAGAGTATATCCAATTGTGTCCAAAGGATACTACTATTGCTTGTTTTAATGAAGTTGAATATTTCTTGTTTTAATGAAGTTGAATGCTTAATTCGTGCCTTATATGGACATTGGCATCCAGTACAATAAATATATATGTTAACCTAGTTATCATAAATTGCTAAGTAGAATTTGAATTTTGACATGAAATGGGAGTATGTCCCGTTGATTAAGAGAATTCTTATTACAGCATGACTTTGCATTGTTTTGGTAAGTGTTTAATATGGGAATGGATGAATGCCTGCTTGAGGGGATAAATCAATTAGTGTTGGAATTGTTGGATCAAAAATCCATTCCTTAGTTATCGTGTGGAGCCTGTCTATGTTGAGGGTTATTTATTGTTTAATTTACCCAGTGTTTTGCACAAGTCAAGTGTGTTGCAGAGATGTTAACAACTGGGTGTATTGTGGAGTTTTTTGTATCGATTTTTCATTCACATATTTAATGGTTTTGAATCTCAAAGCTAGATTAAATTGTTAAGAAATTTTTTGTTTATTTGGATACCATCATTTTATGTTTTGGACCTTGTTATTACGAATTGACTGGGTTGTTTGGGGTCATGGAGGTATGTTAGGTAGCCTGCAGAAGGTCATTTCCCAACTGGAGATTATCCCTTCCTTAATGGTTTTCCTTATTTTCCCAGGTCATTGTGTGGGTCATTCAATGTTTGGGGTTGGACATGTTCCTAGATAATGTTTAACCACCTATCAGAGAATCACTAACTTATTGTAATGCATTCTCGAGGTTTCGCTCATGGTCCAATGTGATAATTTCACTAATTTGGATAAATCGGGTTTGCATATAATTCATGTTGGTATGTGTTGATGCTCGACTCCCGACCTCCGACATGCCGACATCGTAGATCGAAGGTCGAAGTGTTTTTTGTTTTATTTTGGTTGTGGCACGAACTCTCGACTTCTAATGTGCCAGCATCGAAAAATCGAAAGTCGAGATTGGTTTTCATTTTGTTCGTTTGTTGGTGTTGAATTCCACTCTACGATGCGCAAATGTTGAGAATCAAAATTCAAAGGCATTATTGTGTCAGTTTCCTTGATATTTTTGACTTCTGGATGTTGACCTTGGCAAGTTCAGAACTGGAAAGAAAAGATTGTGATTGGAATTTTAGATCGGAAAGTTGAATTGTAAGCTGTTGAATTTATTTATTCATGATTGATCTTGGTTGTTGGCATGTTAATCTTGTTTTGAGTATTTTAATGGAGTTTCTAAGTAATTGAATTCATGCTTCCCCTATACTTTTATTCGATTTCAAATTTGATTTTAATTTATACATCATTTATTCAATTTCAATTTCATCGTTTATTCAATTTTGATTTTAATTTATTGAGGAATTTCAAAGTCGTAAATCACTCTGGGAGTTTTTTGGCTATCGTTGGTCGTTTGGTTTGGTCGTGTAGTGCTAGGTACATTACAGAACTTTAGTTCCTTATAACCCTCAACAAACCAGTGTAGCAGAAAGAATGAATAGAACCATAATGAATATGGTTTGTTCAATGATGTTTTTCAAAAATGTAAAATTGATGTTTTGTGGTGATGAACTATTGTGTGTATCCTATTTGATAAATAGGAGTCCATATCATGCTCTTGAGAACATGAATCCACATGAAATGTTGTATGACCACCTTCCTTCAGTGAGGCATCTCATAGTTTTCGGTTCCACCTTATATGCATTGATATCAAAGGAGAAAAGAGACAAGCTTGGTGCTAGAAGTTGAAAGTGGATTTTCTTGGGGTATTTAGACACCTCCAAGGCATGTCGTCTTTGTGATGAGGTAAACAAGAATTTTTTTGTTTCTATAGATTGGCAACTTGTTTTTTTGGATAATTTACCCATCTGAAGGAATACTATAAAGTTGATAATGAGATTCCACATATTGAAGGGGGCATCCATATCTTGGATCAACATATGGAATTTCCTTTTAAAGCACCAACACCCCCTCACAAAGAAACTCAAGAATAATATGTTCTTTCCACTTCACCTAAATAGGAGGTTCAATTGGATTATGCAATTGAGAGGATTGGAATATTGAATATTAAAATAAAATGAAGCACCACTAGCTAATCAAACTAGGCCATCAAGGAAAGTCCTGAAATGGCCCACAAAGAAACTTGAAAGTGTCCAACCAGATGAAGTTGGAAATATGGGAACAAGAATTTCAACCAGAAAAGAAGATGGAGGAGATGCAGATAACTCAGTTAATGGCATGGATGTCTCATTTGATTATGAATTGAATTTAGTTGCTAACTTTGAACCAACTTCCTTTGAAGAGGATGATAATCATATGAGTGGAAAGAATCCATGCAAGAGTATGATATGCTCATGCAAAATGGAACTTGGAATCTGGATGACTCTCCAGCTGAAAAAAAAACAATTGAATACACATGGTTATAGAAGAACAAATACATATCAGATGGCTCACTTGACAAGCACAAACTAAAGCGAAAGGCTATGCACAACAAGAAGGTATTGACTATAAGGAGATGTTCTCCACCACAAAAAAATGGGATACCATCCACGCCTTACTATCCTTGGCTACACAACATGGTTGGAAATTCCACCAGATGGATGTAAAAATAACTTTCTTGAATGGAGACTTGAAAGAAAATGTGTTCATGTCTTAGTTGAAATGATTTTTTGTGAAGGTACAAGAACAAAAGGTATGTAATCTCATCAATTCCTTGTATGGCCTAAAACAAGCACCTCAAGAATGGTATGAAAAGATAATCAAGCATATTCTAAAGCTAAATTTCAAACATTATAATCTTGATGATGCAACATTGTTTGTAAAGAAAGTTGTAAGATCTATTTTGTTTCTTGTTGTATATGTAGATGACGTTTTGATGATACAAGACAATGAAAGTTATTTTGCATCCATAAAGGAACATTTGAAGAAGGGATTTGAAATCATAGATATAGGACACCTTCATTACTACTTGGGAATTGAATTCACTCAACATCCTAAGTACATATTCATCTCCCAGAAGAGGTATGTTGGAGAACTATTGAATTGATTTTGCATGATAGAATGAAACCGTCTTTCAACTCCAATGGAACAAAAGTTGAATCTCACGTCAATTAAAGGAAAATAAATTAAGGATGTGGCCAAGTATCAATAGCTTGTAGGAATTATTATCTAGCCTACCACCAGCATACCATATATTTCTATGTTGTTGGAATCCTTTCAAGGTTAATTCACTAACCTTTTGAATGACACCAGTCTACTGAAAAAATAGTTCTAAGATACTTCTTATGACGAGAATCTTTCACACATGCGACATTTTCACAATTTACACAGTAAAGTGTCATCAACATACAACATCATCCAACTGAAGACATATTCACAAGACCCAAAGAGTATACTAAGTTCAAAATTTCCTCAAAACAGTCAGAACACACAAACTGTGTGGGTAATGGCATGTTTATGCATGTGACAGTGCATGTCTCCAGTACAACTCCTGCATGGTAGCACAAAAATTCCTTCAATACCCACACAACTAAAAAAATGGTGGTATCTCACCCACTAGCGGCACATTAAAGGCTAGTGAAAGATCCATTCACTCAAATAATACAAATTTTGGCTCTTCATGCACTTAGTTTCCTTAAATTTCCTCTCTTGTGTATGTTGGAGCCACATCATGGATCATTGGGTTCACATTGGGATCTTGTTATTTATTGGCCACCTATTGGCCTATAAAATAAATCCATGGGCATGTTAATTGTAATAGAATTCTTATAGCAAGGTTATGTTGTAGGATTTGTGCTTGAGCTTTCTCATATCTCACCATTTCCCTCTTGTCAAGCATTTGTTAAGCTCGCTTACCTCCTTCCGTCAAGGTTCAAGTGTTCTCTCCATTTGTTCCTCGAGCCACTTGATATTTAGTGTGGATTAAATAGGCCTCCCTTAGGAGGATTTTTTTCCTCCATTTGGATCTCACATCTCCAAGGTGTTGTATGTGATTGACCATTGGGAAATAAAAGAAGTGGATTGGCATCTATTTTTTGTTGGAGTTTGCATCTCTAACCCCATATTGAATTTAATTTATTTGTGTTCTTGTTTCTTTGGATTTGTTTAATTGTTACTAACAACCATTTGCAAAATCACTTGGATCACTCACACCCACCACAAATAGGGGCTTCTAATACTAAATCCTTGTTGTATCCTACAAGTCCTAGCCCCTAACCAAGTGTGAATGAATCACTCTTGTGCAATATTTCCCACAACATTATTTATGGAAACTCCCCTTATTTTAGTTTGTTTCTCTTTATTAGACTTTTATTTGTGAAGTTGCTAATTTCTGGTATATATGCTTTGCAGGTGAAGAGGACCACCCCTTTCATCCCAGAAATTCGATCCCCAAGAGGTCATTTGTACCATTTTATTAGATGTGTGGCTCCTATAGCCTTGATCGCACTGTTAATGTGGATATTCCTTCGACATACGCGTGACCGTGCACATTTACAAGATCCCTCCCACATAGATTTATGACTTGCATCAATGCATTATCTTACTCATTGTACTCATGTGATAGCATGCCAGTAAGTCTCTTTTTCATGTTGCAGCATGTCTGTTAATTTGTTTTCCACGCGGTTGTTCTTTATTTTATTTTTACCTATTTAGTCAACAATTTGTAGCCCAATTGTTGCTTACTAATGAACTATAATTAGGTAATCTTGCAATAGTTACTTGTTTCTTTATTAATTATCCCACCTAAACTAATATTAGGACATAAAGGGGTCATCCCTCAAAATATACTTAGGTAACCAACCTTGAGGCTTCCAAAAAAAGCCTCATTGTCAACTAGTATTCATGAAATATTATGTTTATTTGCTTTACTTAAAGATCTTTAGTTCAAGTAGCGTAGAATCCACTTTTTTCACACACGAAAGGACCTAAAGACTCTTCTCTCCAAAATTATTCTCTTCACAATTTCAGTGAATCGGAAATAGGAGTGAAGTGTGAAATACCTCCATTGCACACTTGGCATTTTTTTTGTAAGAATCATTAGTTTCTTTAAAGCTCAACTTACAAATTCCTTTTTTTTAGCACTTTAGTTGATTGCAACAATATAATTTGCTTACATCACATGTGATTTCCCACTTGCACACATTGAGGGACCTAAAGACTCTTTCAAAATGAGTATGCTCTTCATGATTTTAGTGAATTAGAAAGGAAGGGGATTGTGAAATACATCCCTTATACACCTTAAATCAAGCAAAACCCATAAAATCAACCATTGTAAATGATAACCAACTAAAATACTCCGCTTGAAGTCCCAAGACAATATTTGATTTTGGTATGATTGATTGAGTTAGGCATCCAAATTTTTCCCACCAATATAGTTTCACTAGGCATTATTTTTTAAACATAACATTGTTGTCCTTTAAGGTGTTATGAAATCCTTCCATAAGAAAGTGTTCAAATAAATCCCAGATCAGAAGTGTACCATGACCAAGATTATAATTAAAATATTCATAATTACATTCAACATCCTTGACTCTGCTGAGTCATCAATTACAACTTAGCATAAAATTTAACATAATGTCTTGAAATAAAATCAAATAAGATAATATTATTTTGCAAAATTGGGGCATGTGACATACACACCCCCTTAAAATATAACATCGTCCTCGATGTTATTTATTCTTCATCCTTAGAATTCCCTTGGAACAGAATTGGATATGCATCTCACATTTTACTTTCCAATTCCCAGGTGGCTTCCTCTGGACTAAGGTGCTTCCATTGCACCTTCACCTATCCAATGGTGCGGTTCCAAAGTGTAATCTCCCTCCTCCCGAGGATACAGTCCGGTTCCACCAGAAATTCTCCTTCTAGTTCCACCTGTACATCATTCCAGTTAACAACATGAGTAGCATCATGAACATATTTCTTTAAAACGGAAATATGAAAAACATTATGTACTCTTAAATTAGGAGGTAATGCTAATTGATAAGCTACTTGTCCAATCTTAGATAGAATTTCAAATGGGCCATAGTAACGAGGTGCTAATTTTGCACAACTCCCCAATCTCAGAGACCTCTTTTTGGCCCTTACCTTGATGAACACATGTTCACCTACCTGAAACTCCTTTGGAGTTCTTTTTAAGTCTGCTTGACTTTTCTGCCGATCCTATGCCACTTTCAGATTTCCCTGCACTTGTTTTACAATTTCTTCCATTTCTTTTAACAGTTCTGGACCTAATACCAATCTATCTACTGGATTACTCCAAGAGATAGGAGTATTACATTTCCGTCCATATAAAATTTCAAAAGGACTAAATCTGGCTGATGTCTGATAATTATTATTATAAGCAAATTCTACCAGATGTAAATAGTCCTCCCATTTACCTGGATGGTCTTTCACATACATTCTTAATAGATCTTCTAATACTTGGTTTACCCTTTTAGTTTGTCCATCTGTTTGAGGATGGAAAGAAGTACTAAAATTTAATGTGGTGTTTAACCCTTTAAACAAAGACTTCCAAAAGTTTCCTGTAAACTTAGGATCTCTATCTGAGATTATGACTTTTGGTACTCCATGTAATCGGAAAATATGTTTTAGAAAAATATCAGCTATGTTTGCAGCTTTATAAGTAGTTTTAACAGGTATAAAGTGAGCTTATTTGCTTAACTTATCAACTACTACCATGATAGAATCATTCTGATTTTGTTTTTTAGGCAGCCTAGTAATAAAATCTAGACTAATTATCTCCCATTTCCAGCTAGGGATGGGTAATGGCTGAAGCAAACCAGCTGGGTTTTGATGTTTAGTTTTTACCTGTTGACATTCAAAACACCTAGCAATATATTATGCTACTTCAGTTTTCATATTTGGCCAGAAATACTCTTTTTTTAACATAGTTATAGTCTTTTGATAACCTGGATCACCTGAATATGGTGTTTTATGAATTTCATCAAGAATTAACAGCTTAACTTTAGGCACGTTAGGTACATACATCCTATATTTATACAGTAAAAATTCTTTTTGATTTAAACTGTATCCTTTAATTAAGTTTTCTGTTGGATTTTCTTTAGCTTTAGCTTGGAAATTCTGGTAAATTTCATCTTGTTCTATTCCTTCTTTAAGCTATTCATCTAAATATGAAACATAGGTGCTAAAAGCTGCTGCAAAATTCAGCCTTGCATTCCTACTTAATGCATCAACAACTTTATTTTCTTTACCTTTTATATGCTGAATTTCAAAATCATACTCTCTTAAGAAAGCTAAACACCTATCTTGTCTAGCATTTAAATTTGGCTGATCTAAAAGATACTGGAATCCTTTATTATTAGTCATTAAAACAAATTTTCTGCCAATTAGGTGATGTCGCCACATCTTTAAGGCATGTATCACAACTGCTAATTCCAGATCATATGTTGCATAATTATTTTCATGAACTTTTAACTTTCTAGATTCATAGGCAATAACATGCCCTTCTTGAGTCAGTACACCGCCTAAGCCATCATTGTAGGCGTCAGTGCACACTACAAATTCTTTATTAGGATATGTTATTCTTAAAATAGGTGCACTGGTTAATAAATTTTTTAACTTTTTAAAGCTTTCTTCACATTTTTTATTCCAGTCAAACTTCTTTCCCTTCTACTGTAAGGAAGCTATTGGATTTTCTATCCTCGAAAAACCTTCAATGAACCTCCGGTAGTAACCGGTAATGCCCATGAAAGATCGAACATCCGTCACATCCTTAGGAACCGGCCAATCTTCGATTGCCCTTGTCTTTTCAAGATCTATGGAAATTCATTCCTTGGTCACCACATGACCTAAATACTAAATCTTATCCTTGAGGAAATCACATTTACTAAACTTTGCGAAGATTTGATGTTCTCGCAACTCTTGCAAAACAATTTTTAGATGTTCTTTATGTTCTTATTCAGTTTTTGAATAGATTAGAATGTCATCGATAAACACGACCACAAACTTATCAAAATACTTATGCATAACATTGTTCATTAAACACATGAAGACAAATGGGGCATTAGTAAGCCCAAATGGCATTACAACAAATTTGTAATGACCGTATCTTGTTCTAAAAGCTGTCTTAAAAATGTCTTCATCTTTAATCCTCACTTGATGATATCCAGACCTTAAATCTATTTTTGAACACACCGTGGCTCGACATAGTTGATCAAATAGATCATGTATGCGGGGAAACGGATATTGATTTTTGATGGTCATCTTGTTTAACTGACAGTAATCTATGCAAAGTCGCATAGTCCCGTCCTTCTTCTTGACGAAGATGACAGGTGCCCCCCAGGGAGACACACTTGGTCGAATATAATTTTTATCAATGAATTGTTTTAATTGAGATTTTAATTCATTAAGTTCCAATATGTTCATTCGATATGGATCCTTTGAGCTAGGTACTGCACCCAGTACCAACTCAATGGTGAAATCCAATTCCCTTTTCAGAGGTAATCCCGAAATTTCTTCTGGGAATACATCAATATATTCTCTTAAGATTGGTATGTCTTCCAATTTTAACTTATCTATTTTAATTAAACTTTGCTCATCAGTTTTTGTTACTGCATAAGCTTTACATCCCTTTCTAACGGCTCTTTTAAGTTGTAAAGCAGAAATCTTCCTTAGAGTAGTTTTTCTAGGAATTCCTTTAACACTTACTAGTTTTTCATCACTGTTTAAACATGTGAATGTTTTATCATAACAATTTATAATTACTCTATGTTGTTCTAACCATTCCATGTCAATCAACAAATCATAAGAACCAAGAGGCAAAACATTAAGTTTAACAACATTTTCCAATTTATCCATAACTATCGCACATTCTTTAACAAAACAAGTTACTTTTCGTTTAGCACCAGTGGCTAACTGAACTAACCGTGAATTCTCAAACTTATCAACAGATAACTTACATTTTTTTACTATTTGGGGTGCAATATAACTGAGACTAGATCCTGGATCAATCAAAATAGTTACAGGGGTCTGATTTATCATACCTTCTACTTCCACCATGGAAGTCTGATATTCAGCTTGTCGATTCTCCAAGGCTGCATTGATTCTAGGCATGCTCCTTGCTAGCTCCCCAACAGTCATCTCCTCCTATATGGTATGAATATTGCTAACAGTCTTCTTCCGGTTTGGACAGACTGAAGCATAGTGTGGTCCATTACACTCCCAGCACTTGTTAGGCTCTTTGCGCTCAAATTTCTTGGTAAAATTTCCCTGATTATTTGCAAATTCCTTACCTTTAGGATTATTCTGATTGTTGGGTGTATTGCTCTTGTTTCCTTGGAAATTCTTATTATTAGAATAATTTTTGGCCTTATTGTTTTTGAAATTTTTGTTAGGCACAAAATCCTTCTTCTTTTGTTCAAACTGATTATTATTTTTCTTAGCTTTCCAGTTGGCCAAGCCTTCTTTTTTCCAATTCTGCTCAAGACAGAAGTTAGCTTTTCTCATAGCTTCCTCCAAGGTATTTGGGTTATCATATTCAATTCTATCTTTAATATGATAAGGTAGACAGCTAAGGAATCATTGTACCTTTGGTTTCTCATCTACAATGTATGGTACATACCTAAGTAGACTTAAGAACTTGCTATTCAGATCCTTCATTGTCATTGATCCTAACTTCAACTCATAAAATTCCTTTGCTCTTTCCTCATAATATTGCTCAGACAAAAATTTCTTTTTGAAATACGTCTTAAAGGTACTCCAGTTTACATTTTTTTCTTTTATTCCCTTTACTCTTTTCAAGTCCTGCCACCAAATGTCTGCCTTTCTTAAGAGGTTATATATAGCCATTCTAGCCTTTAACTGGTTAGAATAGTTATATATTTGGAAATACTTCTTCATCCCAGATAACCAGGATTCAGCTTCCTCCCCCTTCTCAGTCTCTCCATTAAAGGTTGGTGGTTTTATCTTTTTGAATTCTCCAGAAATCTCTTCATAAGGTTTGTATTTCCTCTTTTTAGTGTACTGATTATCATCACTACTATCATTGGTAGTATAATAGTTTCATTGTTTACCAAGCACTTCAGAAGATGAACTACTTTCAGTTTTAGTATGTTTCATCTTTTTAGATTTACGTTGATGGCTGGTATCTTCTGATTCGGTTCTTCTACCCCTACCCTTAGTTTGAAATTTCTCAATTAGGATTTGATTCAGCTCTTCTTAAGCCCTCAGAATCCTTTCATTTTCTCACTTTATAGACTCCATTTCAGTTTTTAAGTCTTTTACAGTTTGTAACAATTCTGAGTAATTGGTAGTTAAGTCCTCTGGGATAGGATCTCTTGGTAAATTTCCTGTTTCAGTAGCTGGAGATTCCTCCTCTACATATTCTTCCAGCCTTTCCATACCTGCCTGTTAAAATTCAAAAAACAATTCTCTGTTGAATAACATTTAAAATAAAGTACGTCAACATAATAATTTAATTTATTGTTTCATGAAAGCTAGTTGGGATTCATAAAGGCCTAGTGTTTGAACCTTGTGCTCTAATACCACATGTCAAAACCCCAAATTTTCACAAAAATTTGAAATTTTGAGATAACAACAAATGCTAAAACTTGCAATTTACTAACAGCTAAAGGTTAGCAATTAAAGAAATAGTCAAGTGATTAGTATTACAAAATCTCAATTATGTTAACTCAGTAGTTCTCTTTTGTAACAAGAATAAGGTTTACTTCTGTATTGTTTTGTTTCAGTTTACTGATGAGTTTCTTCATGTCAAGTAGGTGGAATCTAACTTTTGAACCCGGGGCTTACTTAGCATTTATGCTAACGCAGAAGATTACTGGTTCTTATAGGTTTACAGGTATGATCAAACGAGTAACGTTTTTAAAATTCATAAAGTATCCAATAGTGTTTTATTTGCAATTATAAAGCTTATTAATTAAGCTACTAAAATCCAAACAACTTTCGTGAAGTAAAACCATTTGGATTCCTTCAATTTTTCTTATAACAAAGTTCAGATGTATGTAGCGACAGTAAGATATGTTTTGTGGCTCTAAAATTATAATCTCAGTTGTAAAGTAACTTCTACTTTAGTCTGCATAACTTGAAATGTTATAATGGTTGTTTTGTCAGTATGTAAACATTAACATATTATCTTATCTCTGTAACAACTGTTCAACATTTCTCTTCTGCGAGGAAACTTACAGCCTGTAAACTTTTGAAAGTATAAGTTTGATTTGTGCAACAAAAACCAAGATGCCTTCTCACATGAAATCATTGTTTTCCTATACTTTAACTTCATGTTGAACCATGTGGTTCTAATGATTATGGACTCAAGTAGGATCATTCCTATTGAATTTCTTATTTTTCTATAATACTCTTCTTGTATTAAGTTACTGTCTACAAACAGTTTTTCTGAGATTGATGCTTTCGAAAAGGTCGAACTTCTAGTTATTTTGTTTAATTCTATAACCACTTTACTAACCACTAGACATGGTGAAACATTAGCAATTACCTAGTTGAGTCACAACCAAAATCTATCAAAGTTTCATCTCTCTGAACTTTGTAAAAGAAATTCATAAAAGTGTTCTTACAGTACACTTTGTCAACTTCATAGTTTTTGCTACCATTTGATTTATTAGTTCCTATATGACTTATAACCATGCATAAACTATTTTGTTTATTAGACATTCAAGTCTATAACTAATTCAAGGTCATAAACAGGTTTTAAAAAGAGTTTACGATTCTATATAATACTATGTTATTCCATTTTATAAATGTATAACTTGAGTTGTCGTTTTACAAGAGATTAACCATGCCTAGACTATATTGTTTCTACATAAAGAAAACTATAGATGTTCGATGGTTATAAACCTTTTAACTTGATCTCTCCCATAAAACATATGTCTTCTATCCATATCAAGTTCAACGTTTAAGGGAAAGAGTTATTAACATCCATATCGTATTAGTGATGTTACAATATATTAGAGATATGGTTAATGATGGAGTCAGTTCTATGCATGAACGATTTCGGGCATTAACCAAAGCTTAATAGTGACACCTCTTTGCTAGGTCAACGTAAATCATAACATTGATATTCTAACACTAATATAGCATATGATGAGCAGTGTATCGATTTACAAAGCAATAATTTGGTTTATGATATAGTTTACACATCGTGTTCAATGATTAAATAATTGGTTATTATTGTATGCAGGAGACTATAG
This sequence comes from Pseudotsuga menziesii, assembly GCA_001517045.1. NCBI lineage: Eukaryota > Viridiplantae > Streptophyta > Pinopsida > Pinales > Pinaceae > Pseudotsuga > Pseudotsuga menziesii. The sequence goes on from LPNX010087660.1 coordinate 481,028, forward strand.
AAAACGATCCACTGCATGGTTTATATTAACGTGACCATGTGGTATTCTCTTGGCCAAGCGTGGAAGATATAAGAATCATCATAACCCTGACCCTTTTCATTTCTCCTCCGTAGTTCACGCTGGCCCTTGAGGCTGCTCCGCTTGGTTTTCATGGCGGTCGTAAGCTCTCCTCCATTTCAGTTGTCCCGAGTCCTGGATTAGCGTTGCCTTTGCCTCCAGTATTCAACTTTAAAGCCATTCTTAGTGGCTGTGAGTTCTCACTCTACAAGTTTTGTTGATTCTAACGTTGCCCTTGGCTTGCTGTCTGCTCAAATTCCCTTCGTCATCCTCGTGGCTCACCGGTGCATCAGTTTCAGTCTTTACAGGCTGTTGGGTCTATATTTTGTGAAGTCTGTTGGTGATAGTAAGACTGTTCGATGTTTCAAATCCACAGGTAAATTTCTTTTAGTGTTCATTTAATTTGCAGTAGGTGTTTTTTTTGTTACAGTAGCATAAACGAATCTTAAGTTATTTATTTTATGACCTCTATCTTTGAAACTCCTTGCAGGGAGCTCGTGACTATGTACATTCACGGTGGAGGAAGTATGCAGACAATCTTTCAATGTTGTGGCTCATGGCTTAATATGGGTAAGCCCTGTGGTCATTATGTTGGGTTTTACCCTACTTGTATTAGGGTGGTCATGTGGAATAACCCAGGGTTGGGGAAGCTTTCCTAGGTTTGCCATAAGTTATGCGGTCTCTTTTACAGGTCGTTTGTTGATTTACCAATTTTCAAACCCTCGCTAGTCGATGGGTAAACTCGGTCTTAACTGAGCAATGTAATTAGTTTTGTTTTGATGTTTAGCTTTTTGGCTTGTTTAAAATTTAAAGAATAGTTCTCTTGTAAAGACAGTTCTATCTTCAAGCTTGTTTCGATTTAACGAAATTCTTAACAATATGCTCTGTGTACTCTGGGTTTTTATTCTTTTTCGACTGTAAGTGAAGTTTTGTGCTCTATTTTAAGTACTCTGTAAAAGTTTATAATTAATGTTCTTAAGACTGACATATGCAGTCATAGTTTAGTTGTAAATCTTACTCATTTTTGCTCAGAGTTACGAGCTAGGGTTTTTCCTATGGAAACCGTTGTTTTAAAACAAATTACTCTACTTAATTTTTAACAAATTCTCTTACTTATTTAATTTGGATTTTAATTAGTATTGCAATGTGTTGTGGAAATTTCCAGTTTATAATAATAATCCAATGTCTTTTTGTTTGTTCTTAAAGGACTGTAAGTAAATTTATAATAACCTAGTTGTTTAATAGTTACATAATTCAATTAATTTGGTTTATAACTTCGATGCATTGACATTTGTAATTGTAATATATATAAGGGTTTCAATGATGTCATTCGCTTTCACAGATACACCCTGTTTGTAAAAATAAAAAGGAACAGTTCTTTTTATAAGTATACATTTTGTATATGTTGTTCATTAATGTATTCTTGTTGTTTTCCCTATTGGAATAATAAAATGGAAATGATAGAATATCTTAAATTTTATGAATACGTTTGTTCTTAGTACCATGATTATTCTTTACATTTCTTTACTTAGTAATAATAACTGTTAGTCTTAAATCACTATGATTAGTAATTAAACTATATATTTATTAGTTTATACCTTTATTGAATAAATATAAACAAATAGTTTAGCTGTAACTTTTCTACTGCATACGCAGGAGGTTAATAAATAAAAGACAAAGAAAATATATATATATAACATGACACAGTTTATCATCCTGTATAAATAACAAAATAATGTACTATATCAAATACATCTTATTTACTTGAGTAACTTATTACTATAATAAACCTGCTACCTGTAATGAGTTATGGCTATTTCTTTTCTAGTGTACTTACATCATCAAGCTGGTTAAACAGTAAAAAGAAATAGATAGGTTATTGTTCTTTACTGAAAATAACCTACAAACATAAATAAATTATTCTGACATTATGAAATATATAATAAATCTATTCAATTCAGTCTTCTATCATATTCTTCATCTATTTTTAAATACACTACATGTGCTAGAGTACGGTCTGGTTAGTTCCATACGGGGAAAAACACAGGTAGGATTATTTCATCAATTACAGATTCAATATTCAAATAACTAAAGGGTTACTAGCTCTGTCAGTTCACTACAAAACATGTGATCATTCATTAATCATTCATTCTCAGATATAAACTTTTAACACAGTAAATAAAAGATTGTAGAACCTGTTTTAAAGATGGATGACAACAGCATTGGGAGGCCGTTCCTCCCTACCAACTCCTGGAGAGTGCTCAAACAGCGTCTTCTCAGGACCCCCTAGCCTGTTCCTGGTATCCTTGGCTGGGAACTGGTGGAGCAAGCAAAAAAATGCTAGTCCAATGACTCAGTACTAACTCTGCGCTCAGCAACAAGATCCTTCAGCTAAATACTTGTACTAGATCACTTTTTGGAGTTTACCCCTCAAACACATTCCACAAATTCCCTTCCCAATGAAATCCTCTCAAGTACATTCACCTGAATGGTTCTCTTCTGGAATAATGAGAAGCCTTAGCTCTCTTCAATGGGTTTTTATTAAGATTGCCTGGGTCTTTTTGGGTTAGTTGTCATTAATTGAGCCACCTGCTCTGATCCCACTTTCTTGGGGGATCATGACCCCAAATGTAGGGAGGTTGCCACCTGCAACATTGGAAGTGTTTGAGGATGCTTCCACTTGTCTATTTGCTCTCCACCCAGTCTCCTCCACCAACTTGACCAGTAACACTCTTTTTAATAGCTCTCCCAAGCTGTTGTCTCCACTTTTATTTATTTATAATTAAAATATTCATAATTACATTCAACATCCTTGACTTTGTTGAGTCATCAGTTACAACTTAGCACAAAATTTAACATAATGTATTGGAATAAAATCAAATAAGATAATATTATTTTGTAAAATTGGGGCATGTGACAGAACTCTTTGATTTTTCCATCATAGTACCTATTAGAGAGGTACTTTTCCTTGAAATATTTCTTGAACTACTTCCATAAAATTGTTATTTCATTGATCCTCTTCGTATGTCTAAGGTGATCCCACCATATAGATGCTCTTCTGTTTATATTGAATATAAATGCACTTGATTTCATATTTCTTGAGTAGTATTGTACTTGAAAATACTTTCTCATCCCAAGAAGCCAAGCCTTAGCTTCTTGACCAAAGTTTACCTCACCATCAAAAGTAGGAGGTTTGTCCTTCTTAAACTCTCCATGCGAGTTGTTCTTGGAATACCTATTTTACCATGAAGATATTGAACTAGATTCTTTAGATTCTGATGACTCACTAGAAGATATTTCTGGAGTATATGTTCTATCTCTATAAATCCTTCTTGAACAATGGGACCTCTTGTGGGAATGCCTCCTTGAGCTACTCCCATTATTTCATTGATTTTCTGAGTCTTCCCCATGGTTAATCTTCCTTTGAATGTCTATCAAAATTTGGAGCATGGATACATTTAGTTTATTATGTTCTTCTTAAGCTCTAAGTAGCCTCTCATTGTATTCTCTATAACTATGTAGTTCCACTCTTAGGATCCACATGGTTGCTACAATGTCTGGGGGAGTCACTTGGTTACTCTGACCATTGGATTCTGTCTCTGCATTCTCAATATGTATATTCTCTCCCATTGTGTATGTCTCAAACTCATTGGGGTCCTCGGCATCATCCATGATGATGATGTTTTTGGCCCAGCCAAGACTAAAAATTTCCAAACTGCACTATGACTAGATGTTGGACCTTAATTGTCCCTGTTATGATTCTGAATATGCAAAAGTGTTCATCAACATATTTGTTAGTTGTATTATATTCTAAGAAAAATTATAAAATCAATTTTCATGGATTCTAGGAACAACCCATATTGACAATTTCTATCAAATTACATAAACATTTGAATCACCCGATTTAGAATCTAATTGCTCACAATATGCCCCATGTTATAGTGTCCTAGCAGCTACGGTTGAACTCGAGATCTAATATTGTCGATTTAGTAGGAAATAAAATGGGGGCTAAGGGGGATTTCCCTCTTCAATTTTGCACAATCTGGCGCATAATATCAATGCCATTCTTTGATCTCGAGCACCTAAAATTTGACCATGGAAATTTCTACTTTTTCCCTGATAGGCACCCTTCAGATGCCACCTACATCACCTCACCACTCATCATACATGAGCGGTGTCAGGATCCACGAGAAGTGGTTTCCCAAACCTGCTTTTGCGATCTTGAAGCATGAGAGGGTGGCATGCCACAAGGTGTTTTTCATTTCAGAATCCTCCCAATTAATTAACCTTCATGCAATTTCACAGGACTAAAGCACTTTTGGTCGTCAATCAAATCTACACAATATTCTATTACTGATAAGATTTATGGGGGTCCCATCATTCCTGATAGTACTACACAATTCCCCTACAGAGATTGACATGACCGGAAGGGGTACCATTATTTTTGACATATCTGCACATCATGTATGGAGCCCATGCCACATCACCACATGCCAGACCAAAAGTGGCTTTAGGCTCTATGAGAGGTGGTTTCCTAAACCCACTTTTATGATCCTAAACACACCAACAGTTGACGTACATGTCGACAAGGTGGTTCCCCTTTTAGGATCTTCCTGATGAAGTAATCTATGTGCATCTTCACGGGCCTAAAGCACTATGAGTCATTGATCTACAACACCGCCCAATGGTTAAATCTCCTTTGACTTTGGACACCATCATAGGTAGGCACAGATGCATGTGAATATGATGTGGTTGGTCCACATCACACCCTATGATCACATGGCCACTCCATGTCCACCTCCTTCACATGTGGCTCCTCCATGTTACCTATCCATGTGGCATGGGTGGGGCCTAACTAAATTTTTCCACTTTTTTTAAATTGGCATATTTTCACATAATTTTAATTAGGCAATTACAAGGATTAATTCAAGATTAATATGAAAATACTTATTACCCCTTGTTTATCACTTAACATAACTCCATTTCTCTAGAACCCATTTTGATTTATGCCTATAAATATGCATTTACGACCCATATAGCTTCAATATTGTAACCAAAAGCTCTAATAGCACTCTGTAACATCCTCTTCCATCATTTCGACCAAGGGGAGGGTACATTAACCAACTATGAGCATCTAAATTTCACTGCAAAGCCATATTACAGTTCCATAACTTAAAATAGGTGTGCAGATACATAAAAGAAGTACATCAAGGAAATAAAATTGACCCACACACACATCTAGAATTCATATACTAGAATAATAATCACATGAATCAATTCAATTTAAAACATTGCATAATGACATACAAGATAATACTTATCTTTAAACAATATAGATCCAAGCAACTAGTTGTGTAAGAGTGATTTTCCACCCAACTGTAGGCACTCTATCCAGCATGTACTCTTTTTGTTAAGAGACCACCCCCAAGATGGGTTATGAGACCAATAGGGTGAAGGAAACACCTACAAACTTCTCTCTTTCACAACACAACCCGTTCTACACTTTGTTTTTAGCCAAATCCTCATAAAGAGTTCTACAACAATCTCACTCAGCCACCACAACCTTGGGTCCCACAATACTTGCCACACATACGACTCTTCTCAGATTAGGCATCCCCTTCATTGATCCATAGTTCTCTTAGGAAATCCATCTTGCCACGTGCTTCTAATGTGTGCATAGAAGGAGTCCAATCTAGTGTATTATGTTGGAGAATCACCTGTAGCCTTAATTTGTGGCTTCTCAAGCATCTATGAGCAATAGAATTCCATGGGTAAGGGTTACTATGTTTCCCACCCTCTCTTCTAACCTACAACCATCAATTTCTCTTCCAAATCTACATCTTTGTCCATAAATTCAATTTTATTGGGTTATACATAGTTTGGTATTGGTCTGGAATAACAATGGCTGAGATCTCTATGTAGTGTAGATATGCATGCAAGAATGAGAGAATGAGGATTTAGTCCAAGGGATAGGAGATAATGGTGAAAAGAAAACTGACATGGCTTCTGATAGTAGAAGAAAGGAATATTGGCAGCTGCAAACTGACTTCTGGAAGTTGACGGAACTGTCACAAAAGTGCAGTAAGCCCCACACTTCAATAACTGCATGAGGTGACTTTTTCCACCAACCTCACACATGCATTCAATGATTGGAAAATAGTAAAAAAAAAGATAATTGGATTATTTAGGACACATGACATAATTTGGATGAGTTCTAAGGTTAACACTTTGTAGCAAAGGATTAGTTCCCCATAGGATCTGTTTCCTCTTCACCTTTGGTGGAATAATATCCCCTTTGGTACTCTTTACACAACCATGTTGGGTCATTTTATTATTTATGCACATAATTATTCACATATATATTTCGTGTTAGCATGACAAGCAAAGCATATAGTCCAAATGAATTTTTTTATCATACATGCCTATCCATTCACTAGTTGGGCCTTGTACTTGAGCTCCACCTTAGATGTCCATACTATCTTATTTACATCATTTACATAATTTTGGGTTAAATACATTCCAAGTCAAAACTAGGGGTATTACAAGCACTGAATCTAGGTAATATTAACTCTCTTGAGGATTGGATAATTATTATAAACTCCATCGTGCACAAAATGAGTATAATGATTCAATTGGAAAAGGCTCTTCTTCTGGAAGAAGTAACTATTTGATTATTCCCTTAGTTTTCCCTTCCCACCTTAGACTTGATATGCCTCGAAACTATTTGATATTCCCTTAGTAATTTCCATGATTGTGTTGTTGCATAATAATAAAAACTATGTTGCTCTGCATAATCATTCAAGTCTTATTTTTTGTGAAGCAACAAAACACTTGATCATGTACATGATATTTGAACTAAGCAACCATTAATAAAATTTAAACACTTAAAATTAAAATCCAAAGTAGGGGCTTTCTCCTATGTATCTTTCCCTTGTTTCATAAGTGAAGTTAAAAGTAATTCTAATTCCAATAAACACCCTTGGAGGGAATTCATGATCACTCTAAGCATTTTAGGAATGATGGTGGAAATCCAATATCTGCTGCTCATTTATAGGTATATAAGGTTCATCGGAGATTCCCTCCATGAAAAGTATTATTATTTCAAAATTTAGTTTTAATATGCAAATTTTATGGTCAATGTGATAACAACTTTCTATTAAGTTATATGCTGCTACAACTTAAGTCCTAACTTCATGATCATTTAATACATTTTCACAATAACATCATCAAGAGGATCTATGAAAGAAACACAATCACAAGGTACACAACAATATATATTGGGAACCCCAAAAGGGAAAAACCCAACAAAACTTTCTCAATATAGATCACCAAAATGCAATTCCCAAAGAACAAGGTCTATTAAGAGAGAGAGACCAAACCATATCATAAAAGACAAAACACCAAAGACACGTCTCCTCCTCCTTCTCCGTCCTTCCTATTTCTCTCTCTCTTGCACAGTACATGAATGAGTGAGTGTGTGTAAATGAGGGAGGGTTCCTCCCTATTTATACTAATCACTTAACTAACCTTTTAACCTAACTGGGATGACCTATCAAACTAATAGCGCCGATCTACCGAGGAAAACTCAAAACAATATTTATATTAATATTTCCTGGGTATGATTGACCTGACTTACAACGAAGGATTTATCTCATGACTTTTACATGACCTATTACATTAATGGCATCTCCTGAAGGAGGAATAACAATAATATTGTAAAGTACAAGTAGAATATTCTTGAAGTTGCATTATTTCAACACTCCCCCTTAACAAGAAGGGTATTCTACTGACAACATCAACAACTGGTGTGTCTCTACACAACATTATCAAAAGGAGGGAGGAGGAGGCATCATCAACAACATCTTTTGGAACATTGTCTGGCACATCTAGAGATCATTGAAATTTTTTAACAACATGTTGGGAAATCTATATACTCATCAATTTCTTAACAAGCAGAGTGTTCAATATTAATTGTCAACCCAGGGAAGTCTGTTTATTTCAAAGGCAATTAGAAAAATATATGCATAAACATTTTCAGTAGCTAATGAATAAAATGCAAATCATTCAATTCTAATCATTGCTCAGCTAACTCAGCTTCCTGTAGAAAACCAAATTAAACCATTAATCTAGGAATAATAAAGGACTTCGGATTCATACAATATCAATCCTACGGATTATAATCTAAGAATAAATCAACCTAGAATTACTTTTGCAAAAATTTAAATCCTATTTTACCAAATCAGAACAATCACAAACCATCAATCAAAATAACTAATTCATTAAAGCAATGATCTATCTAATTTAACAAACTCAAAGAAATACAAATGATAATATGACACATGAGTTGAGTATGTCTATAACAACTATACTAATTAACACACTTTGCATAAGGGAAAGAACTATCCTACATAGTCGACTGTCACAGCACACTGTTACAACAAGCCAAAGGAAAATGTAATAATGCAATTGTTAATTAAATTTGTTGCAGCTGTCTATGAATGCATCACACTGAAATCCCACACTAAATAGAAAATAACTTAAACTAGAAACATCTACTACTACCAGCAACTCTATAAGAAGGCGTAAACTAGAAACATATACTACTACCAGCAACTCTGTAAGAAGGCGAGCCCTGGCCTTCGAACATAGATGCTACTGAAAGATCACAAGACCTACAACAGGGAAGTACTGAGAATTGTTACTCCTTTATTAATTTTATCAATATGCAATTACAATCCCTCTGCTATAATCTCTTACAAATTTCCAACCCTTGGCTCTCATTTCCTATGCGTACTTATATAAGAATGGAACCATTCAGTTACAATAATATTGGGAAGCCATGACTATCTACGATCTTCAGGATACTAAATTAAACCGAAACAATTAAAACTATCAATACATCGCATAAGATCATCTCATAAATGAATGAAATTTTAATTCGAGTTTTTACAAACCAACGTGTTCCAACTAATGAGGAAGATACTCGGGGAGTTTCAACTATATGTATGGAGGATTGTCTGAGATTCCTTTGTCAACAGCTTGGACCGGATCATCGAGCAAACAACTGATTCCAAGCAGTACTTATTTCTGAATGCATCAAGCTGCTACATTTGAGACACCTGGAGATTTTGAATCCTTCTTATAAACCAATGACAGATAAGCACAGATGAAAGATAAAGTTTATAATTATAAATAAAATCAAGCATGAAATGAAATAAGTAATAATGATTGATACTTTAGGACTTGATGCTTGTTTTCATGGAAAGGATAAATATTTAGCTATAAATAGGAGGAAAGAATAGGGGAAAAGGTCAAAACAGAGTAGGGAAAAAAAGGTAATTTCAGAGACCAACATCTCCCACCAGCTATCCAATTGCATGTCCTCATGCAACAATTCCAATTAGTATGAATCTGAATCAAACTCAAGAGTTTTTCTATGAAATTTTGTGAGGTTGAATGAAGACTCTGGTTTCTCCCATGTTTGCAAAAATCCATTGCTTGTGATCAACTTAACCTAGTAGTCTCTTTCAACCTTCTTTGTCATCATGTAAGTGCTCTTGTAATTCCTGTCTGGCCACCATATAAGAGGAAATCTGAATTTCAAACCTAGCTAGCTCGGAACGCGTGTTTCCATGCACTTGACATACCCTGGCACTCTAAACAAAGAATACTTAAAATTTTCAAAACAATATGGGCCATTTTCCCTTAGATATGTTGATGTATTTGTAACTTCGGAATGTATTCACTTGTATATCTTATATTGTACCCCGATGTTCCGATCGGGAGAATCATTTGTATTTCATTGTACCCCGATGTTTCTATCAGGAGAGTCATTAATATAATAAATTCATATAAATTCATTGAGGTTAACCCTCCATTGTAAGTCGGGGAAATAGTCCCCACAATTGAGTCGAGGTTAACCCTCCTTGTTGATTGGGGGTAAAAGTCCCCACAGCTGAGGGGAACTAGGGTTATTAGACTCTCCTAGTGAAGTCGGCCCTGGTAAGTAATTTTTAATTTAGAAACTATTATAAATAGAGAGTGAGCATCTCTATTTGATACACACACTCACCCATCTATAGCACATAGGTGAGAGAGAGAATATCTCACACAAGTGAGAGAGAGAACAACTGTTGGAGATCATATTTTTGTCTTTCGATTTTATTGCTGCCATTGGTGCTCATTCTATCTCTGAGGAAGTTGTGGGGTTTTCTCCTTTATGGATTCCCTGAGGAAAATCTTTGTGTCTATTGTCTCTTGTGATTCATTGTTGTGCATGTTATTCTCTTAGATAAGATCCTAATATAACACTGTCTAATTCATAAAAAATCTAACATGGAATCAGAGCTAACCTAAGAAGAAGACACTGTACAGTTGCAAAAGCTAGGGATAATTACTTTTTGGGTCTCTCTCTATATATCATCATCAAAAGGAGGCTATTCTAACTCTCCATTGAAGGGCGCATCTTTCTGTCGAAGCAAAATTTGATTCCGAGCATTTTTAGTTTTTGACCTACCACTACAGCAACAATTAGGGATTTTCACAAAAGTGGAATTTTTGAGTGAGCCCAACATAGGATTTGTCTCCTCCTCAAAATTTAAATTTATAGACCAAGGTTGAAATTTTTGGTTGGGTAAAACTCCAGGAAAGGCAAACCCTAATTTGACCCAGGACTTGAAAAACCCTAAAATACTAAAAATGGTAGTTTTGGTACATTCGCTATATCTCGAGATTTAAGAAGGATCAAGAGCCAAAATTTTCATATGCCAAAGATATAACCCTGATGTATCCTTTGTAAACATTTCAGCCTTATATTCTCTATATTCTGGGAGATATGATTCCTCCAAATCAGGGTTCCAGCCCCTTCCAGGATTCATCCCTAAACATGACACCTAGGGATATTTGCTATATCTCAGGATATGAAGGTCCAAATGAAATTTAGCAAGATGTTCTATATAGGGCATGAACTATAATTCATATGGCAAAAGTTTCATACCCCGAAGGTCAAACAGTGACATGTGAAAGTCTGTACAAGTTTGCTATGCTAAATAGTTCTAAAAGAATCCACCTTGGGAAAACTCTCATAAGTCCCAATTGGTGAAACCAATTCTACTCAAACCTGCGGTGTTGAAAATATGGTAGACGAGGATACCTTAGTATGAAATTTCAAACACAGAGGAGCATTTCTTTTGGAGATACTACAGAAACAATATTAGGCATTTCTCCAAAAGAAATTGGAAAACTAGGGCTTCCTATTTCAGGAGCTTCCCTCCACTGTTTTTAGAAAAGGAGTACATTGGATAGCTCACCTTAAATAGGCCCTTCCATCTATCCAATCAGAAGTTTGATTTTCCAAGTTTTGAAAATTAGGGTTTCTATGACAAACCCTAGATTAGCCAACTCCGGAACCAGGACGAACACCTAAAATCGGTAGGATCTAATCTTTTGCTATTTACATTTGGGGTTCTCATTTCAAAATGACTAATGACACCAACTTGATGAAAAGCTTGGTGAAGCTGACAACTTCCAAGCATGGAAGTATAGGATCTCCCTGGTTCTTGAAGGAAATGAATTGGACACCTACATAACTGGAGAGATTCCAGTTCCAGAGGGAGATAAGGATAAATACTTACACAATAAGAACTTGGTCAAGGCCAAGAGGATCACCTTATACCACAAGTGTCTTCCCTAAGGACACCTAAAGAGATGTTTGATTCCTTGACCAAGCTATTTGAAGGGAAGAATATAAATCGGAAGAAGTATAGGAACTCCATGATCCTTGAAGAAATTGACTTGGATCATTATTTCAGTAAGAAAGGTATAGGAGCCAGAGGGAGATGAGGCCAAGGCTGGATCCAAGAGAATCATTACAGATTATATTAAATATCATATTATCCCTCATGTGTCATCCTTGAAGACACCAAAAGGAATTGTTCGATGCTATGACAAAGCAATCGAAGAAGAATAAGATATGGTTATAACCACCTTGAATGACCTCCCAGGATCATGGGATTTATACATTTGAGGAATGTGTGCCAGAAGGAAGTGATTACCTTCAGCAAACTCTGGGAAGAGTGCACACAAGAAGAAGATCGACTCAAATAAGAGAAGATAAAATGGGAGCAACTGAAGATCAAGCTCTCACCATCCAAACAAGATCCCTCAAGTGATGAGGAATACGAAGGACTCAACTCTTGAAGAACCTCTTATCCACCTTAGCATTTGGATAAGAAATGATGTTGTTATGAATGAAGAAGATGATGAAGCTGAAGGCTAAAGAAGGAGTCTACCCATGAAACGAATAAAGATAAGCATTCAATTTTCATTTCATGATATTGTTTTTTTATGCATTTGTTTATATTTAGCTGATGTGTTATGCATGTTAGAATGTTTGCATTAATGACAATATACTAATAATATGCATGTGATGGGAAAGTAGCTCATGGTGCTATACAACTCTCCATTGCTACTCATCTAGAATGAATCCTCTGTGCTAACATATTGGATTAGTGCACAATCTCAATGATATCATGGTAGAGATGGAAGGTATCTAGAAAGTTTCCGTGAGATATGGATGAATGTTGTATTGGATAAAATAGTTTCAATTATATCTTTATGCATAAGAATTTTCCATTATGAATATGCCTTATGAAAATTTTCTAAACATACAACTAATGCATTTGACTTGTAGGAAAGATCGCGTACAATTGCCTACAAGAAAATAAGGATGACACTTGTTCCGAAAAACAAGTGACGATAGTTCGAGAAGTAATACAAGATGAAGAATAATATGACGATAATTTCAAAGAAAGAAAGCGGTCTCAGACACAGTGCAGTTATGTGACACTGTTGAGCGACATCATTGATACAGAACCTTCCAGCTATGAAGAAATAGCCAAGGGAAGGAGTGCACCAGTTCAAGAAGAATGATGTCTAGGATGCGATATCGAGACCTGAAGGGAAGTCTATAGTATCTTCCATATGGATATACAAGATCCAACATGCAGTAGATGGAAACATTGTGGGATACAAGGAAATATTCGTAGGCATAGACTACGAAAAGACATTTGCAGCCACTAGAAGTTAAGACACATGACATTCAAACTCATGTGTGCAAATTAAACAAGGCCTTGTATGAGCTCAGAAGGCACCCATGGGATAACACATACATGAGGAGCTTGAATATCACCTAGAGTGATGAAGATCTTAACCTTTGCTACAAGGTTGAATATGAAATCCTATAGAGGATGACAAGCTCATAGATGGGTACAATAAGAACTTTTGAAAAGGTTCAAGATAGAGGATGTTGGTATCCAATGACCCTAGATGGATACACAGAATATTAGTAGAAAAGGGAGCTACTTGTTACTCAAGTACAAAATGTTTCAATACATAGACTACGAAAGGAAAAGGGAGAGTGATGCTCCACTTCAAAGGGAGTGGCTGTAGAAGATCCTGAGGTTCAACATGGTACGACAGGATGGAAAAATTACTGATGACTCTAGGATTTACTGAGAGTAAAGTAGATTCCAACCTTTACTTCAAGGTTGAAGGTGGAATACTAGTGATGCTCCTGTTATATGTTGATGACTTGTTCTTGACAAAAAAGAGGAACTCATTAAAGTTGCAAGAAGGAGACTTGCTGCCGAGTTCAAGATGAAGGACTTGGATATGATGCACTACTTTCTAGGCATCGAGGTGTGGTAGAATGTGGATGGAATATCCCTAAGACAAGGGAAGTATGCAGTAGAGATCTTGAAGAGGTTCAGGATGATGGACTGCAAGGCCATGACCACACCTATGGCATCGAACTTGAAGCTATTGAGTGTTGCTTCATCATATTCGGTTGATTCCACGATGTATTGTTAGATGATTTGTTCCTTGATGTAGCTGACGAATATGAGACTAGATATTTGCTTTGCTGTGAACACATTAAGACATGTTCACCTGATAGTTGCAAAGAATATTCTGAGGTACCTGAAGGGTACAGTTGATTATGTGCTCAAGTATGAAGTGAATCAGAAGATTAACCTGGAATTTTATGTGGATTCAAATTGGGCAGTTCCATTGATAGGAAGAGCACTTCGAGGTGCTGCTTCAATATGAGATCAGGTGTGATCTCTTTGTTTAGCTGGAAGCATTTCTGCAAGGCGCTGAGTACAACCGAGGAAAAATATGTTTCCACTTGCTCGACTATTTGGGAGGTAGTATGTTTCTTTTGAAAAATACCATTTGATTTGATTGATCTAACTTGCATTTTTTGTATGATGCAGAGAGGAGTAGTGAAGCTCCAGTATGTGATCCAGATAGAGATCTCTCGAAAGAGGGAATTCTAGCATAGTTGGTGAGATAGGTTATCTGAGCATAAAATCCTGGTGAAGCTCGTACGTTGCTCAGATGTAAACAATCATGTAGGTTGTCCTCAGATGCAATCAGTCCTGGTGAAGCTCGTAGGTTATCCTTGGACGTAATCATCCCTGATGTGATTCTATGCTAGAAATGACCAGAGTGAAGTTTGAGTACTTCAAGTATAAGCTTGGTATTCTCTAGATCGAGACTCCTTCCAAGGGGAAGTGATGAGTCCATGAGCCTCTCTGACATGGTGGTAGGCAAGGCCTCCCCTGGTCAGATATAAGTGCAGAGCCCTTCTGACATGGTGGCAGGTTGGGCCTCCCATGGTCAGATGTAAGTGCAGATCCTTTCTGACATGGTGGTAGGTTGGGCCTCCCATGGTCAGATGTAAGTGTAGAGCCTTTATGACATGGTGGCAAGCTGGGCCTCCCATGGTCGGCTGTAAGTGTTGATCCTTTTCGACATGGTGGCAAGTTAGGCCTCCCATGGTCGGATGTAAGTGTTGATCCTTTCCGACATGGTGCCAGGTTGGGCCTCCCATGGTTGGATGTAACTATTGAGTATTTCTGACATGGTGGCAGGCTAGGCCTTTCTAACATGGTGGCAGGTTGGGCCTCCCATGGTCATATGTGAGTGTTGGGCATGCCATTCTGACATGGATCCTAGATTTGTTCCTCCCATGGTCAGATATAAGTGTTGGGCGAGCCTTTCCGACATGGTGGCAGGCTGGGCCTCCCATGGTCAAATATAAGCATCGAAGAAGATGAAGACCTACATGGAGGCTAGTCCTACAACCAGCATGAAAAAGGGCTAGCTCTGTAGAACTTCCTATGACGATTAGAATTGAGAGATAGTGGGAGCAGTGATGATGATGATCATCTAGCTATGATGATGATCCAGCTTTGATGATGATCCAGCTTTTATGATGATCTAGTGATGATCCAACTTTGATGATGATCCATCTTTGATGGTGATTTAGTGACGAAGACTTGTGCTGATGAATTGTGTGAAGAGAATACCTTCGTAGTTAAGAGGGAGTGTTGATGTATTTGTAACTTCGGAATGTATTCACTTGTATATCTTATATTGTACCCCGATGTTCATATCGGGAGAATCATTTGTATTTCATTGTACCCCGATGTTCCTATCAGGAGAGTCATTAATATAATAAAGTCATGTAAATTCATTGAGGTTAACCCTTTGTTGTAATTCGGGGCAATAGTCCCCATAATTGAGTTGAGGTTAACCCTCCTTGTTGATCGGGGGGCAAAGTCCCCACAATTGAGGAGCACTAGGGTTATTAGAATCTCCTAGTGAAGTCGGCCCTGGTAAGTAATTGTCAACTTAGAAACTAGTATAAACAGAGAGTGAGCCTCTCTATTTGATACACACACTCACCCAACTATAGTGCATAGTTTAGAGAGAGAAGAGCTCAGACAAGTGAGAGAGAGAACAACTATTGGAGACCATCTTTCTGTATTTGTGTTTTATTGCTGCCATTGGTGCTCATTCTATCTATGAGGAAGTTGCTGGTTTTTCTCCTTTATGGTTTCCCCGAGGAAAATCTTTGTTCCTATTGTCTCTTGTGATTGATTGCTGAGCATGTTATTCTCTTAGATCAGAACCTAAGATAATACTTTCTAATTGATAAAAATCTAGCAAGATATATGGGAGAAACCTCCCATCGATGACTTCTTCCCTTCAGGGCATAATCCTCCTGCTGAGAGATCAAACTAACACAAGTAGAAATGACTTTTTGCTGGAATGCAACCAACTGACTGACCTTCTCAGGGAATGAAAGATATTTCTTATTCCTAGAAATCCGAGGTACAGGAGCCTGATATTCACCCCAAATCCATAAAGTGGAGTTGTCCTAATTCCTATGAATGCTTTCAGAGGCATCCCACCAATGCATGTGATTAGTGACAAAAGAGGTAAAGGCTCTTAGATTAATATCCCCAATATGAGGAACTGGATTGGATTTGGAGTCCATCAAGCATGCCATCTCATGCAGATATAATTCACATAGTATATTTTTCTCATAAAAATCACTATGAGTGAAAGTCTCCAGGAACTAGGAAGGTGTCACAATTTTCCAAGATCTTCCTTATTTTTAAGCCTTTATTTTGAACAGAGTCATTTGTTCAAAAAGAAACATAGGATAGGAAGCATATGGAGATCTACAAATAAATAATTATTCAGTTAATGTAAAAATTTGTTCCTTGTCTTTCTACATAGACTTGAATTTCTTTAACTCTTTCATTTCCTCCTGCATTTTCTCCCAACGCATTTTCTAGAAGAAAATCTCTTCGGCCCATTTCTCCCTTAGTTCCTGAATAGTATTTTTATTCTCAATCATAGAAATTATTCCTTTATCATATTGAATTTATTGATACTTCTACTTACTCACCTCAATATTTAATAATGACAACTCTTTTTCTAATTATTGCATGTCTTCGTATGTGACTGACTCCTGAAATTCTGCAACCTCCACCTGTGTTGATGCTTCCTGGGTTTGAAAATTTACAGTTGCAGTTGTTGCTTCCTGAGTTTGAATACTTACAGTCTAAACTGCTTCCTCCTGAGGTTGGACACTTATAGTTTGGGTTGTTGTTTCTTGAGTTTTGATAGTTTCAGTTTGAATTGTTGCCTCTTGAGTTTCAGCAGTTTCGGTTTGAACTGTTGTTTCAACAACCGTTTTTAGAAACAATGGTTCTTGTGTAACAATGTTTAATTCATTCAATTCTAACATAGCAGCTTCAACAACATAATTTAAGGACATTGTTTCTTGTGTTTCAGCGTCCTATTTTGTCTCCATATATTCGGGATGTTGGGATCTCTCTTGGATTATCTCTGTATCACCTGATTGTTGTTCCTGATTTGGAAGTGAATTGATATCCTTAGAATTGCTTTCAGAAGGGAGAAATTGAGTATTTTTTGAATGTTGAGGCTGCAGTGCCTCATTTTCCTGTAATTCTTGCTCAGGAATCACATCCACTTCCAACCTTGTTTCTTTTATTGATCCCACACTCGGTGTCTCATCTCTTCCTTAACCTGAATGTGCCAATTTCTAGGCTTCTATCTCCATCTTCTCAACCTTATATCCTGAAAATTTGAATAAATCCCCACATTCGGGACATAACAGTTCTTCCTTCTCCAGTCTGGAAAGTGGGTTTTTGAACTGATTAGCAGCTTCAGCCAAGGTTTTTAGGCTTCGTGTTGCTTTGTTTTTACTCACTTCCTTCCACTTTTCCAATTCTTCTCTAAGTACTTGCACATCCTCCTTTAACAATTCATTTTCATATAGCAAATTTTCTAACTAGGGTTGGCCTTCAGCAAGTTCTTGTGTAATAGTGGCTTCCATAGGTAAATTGTCCACTGGTTCTTGTGTTTCAGTGGGTGGCCTAGGTCTTAAAATAGAATATTTGTCACTTATGTTTCCAAAAAATCCCCTAGTTCTTCTTCTCCTGGATAATTCTCCTTTGATAATCGATCTTTCTTTGTAATGTAAGAAAGACAAAGACTTCTCTAGTTTCTGCCAAGGGTTCATCTTCCTCAATTATGGTTCCTCTCATATTAGAGAAGGTTTCAATATCAACAATTTGAGGTCTTATTTCTGCAGTTCCTGCAACTTCTCCCTCTTCTACTGCTGCATTTGCAGTTCCATCTTCCACTATCGCTTCTTTTGCAGTTGTTCCAACTTTTGTTTCTGTTGTTGCTAATGGCATATCTTCTTCTATTACCATCACTGTTCCAACCATTTCCTTTATGGGGTTTGTTGTTGCTGTAGCTCCCCCTAAATCTTCTTCCTAAGCATCTCCACCTTCTTCCAAATCTTCACCCCTCCCCCCAGCTAAACATGAGGAGCTCTGTTAGACCTCTCTATCTCCAATATGTACTACTGAAAGTGCCTGATGCATCCCATCTCCAACAAGAAATTCTTCCCATGTTAGGTTATGTTGTTCCAAAGATATTTGCACCAATAGTTTAATTAACCCAAGGGTTTGTGATAGAAGACAGTGGGTGCCTGGATCTCTTAACATAATGTGCCATATTTTGCAGAGTGTCATGGAAGATTATAAAATGGCATGTTTATCAGACAACCATGGCGTAAATGGGAAAGTAGGACAAAATCATAAATGTAGACAACTCTATATCTTCCTTCACGTGTAATGTACTTTTTTAGGAAGATAGCGACCTGGTCACTGGGTTTTGGTAATGTCTCAAGCACTATTCCTCTAGACCTTGGTTGTACCTTCACCCCTGCTGCTAGAAAATATTCAAATGCTATGAAATTATGTATTTTCTAGTAGAACCATCGATTCCCAATCCTAGGCATTCCCGTGGCTTCTATTAAAGCCCGTTCTGATACATCTATTCTTAATCCTCTGATTTCTGAATGTTCTCTGGTCAAGTTCATGGCAAATTGGAATGTTGTTTCTTCATGGAAACAATTCAATCTTTGGAAGTATTCAATCCATCCAACTTCTCAAAATATCACAAAGGCTTCTATGTTTGCATGCAGGGCGTCTAGATTATTGGTTTCATATCTGACTGGAGGACCCATACTGTTTTTCCTTAACTAGCTGTGATGGCAGATGTAGTAATTTTCATTTTCAGCCATTGGATTTGCAGCAATTGAACATGGTAATCATATAGCAAAGTTTTGTAAGGATATTTTGAAAATTTGGCGGAATTAAGAACAGGATATCTTAACAGATTATCAAAGAGGTTAGAATAGGATGACAGTCGTTTAATAAGTGCAGGTGGAAAAAGAAAATTAACTAGCTACAGAGGATTGTCAGGGATTAAAAAGGTAGAATATAATCATTGCTACTATATCATTTCACACTTGATCATACTCATAATCAGAACGCATACCTGATCATTGTCACCCGAGCCATCATTTTCTCGATATGATTGCATTTTGATGTCGAATAATCAAGAGGGATATAATTACAAACACGCAAATTTAGAACAAATTGGTCGTCATGCATTAAACGGGTTGAGCATGTTTGCATTAGCATTGACTGAACACGTGGAGGGAATGTATCAAATCTCATCATGAAACAATAATATTTAATTCGAAATCCGTCCCAGATGTGGCGTAATTTCAGTGATATTTTTAACAACAATACTAGTGGAGTTATAGTGGAAGTTTGCAGAAAAATGGCAGAGTTTCAGCGCGAAATGGCCAACTTTAATGGAAAAGTAGCGGAGTTGCAGCAAGAAATCGCCAATTATGGTGGAAAAAATAGCGGAGTTGCAGTAGAAAATGGCCAATTTTAGTGGGAAAAGTAACAGAGTTGCAACGGAAAATGGCCAATTTTGGTGGGAAAAATAGCGGAGTTGCAATGGAAAATGACCAATTTTAGTGGGAAAAATAACAGAGTTGCAGCAAAAAATCGCCAATTTTAGTAGGAAAATAGCTGAGTTGTATCGGGAAATGGCCAAAAATAGCGGAGTTGCAGCAGATAAAATTAAGTAGTTGATGGAGTTTCCACTAAGAAAAATTTGATGGAGCTTGATAGAAATATGGGAAAATGGTGAATTTTTCTGTCAGAGGTCTGCAATCTTGTTCACTTTCTCTTTCAAGGAGTAATACCAATGAACAAGGATCGTTCTGAATTCTGCAATCGCTTGGCCCCTTGTGACTGCTTCTTCTGCATGAACCTTCCCATGAATTATTGTTCACAATTCTCAAAAACAATACCCAATCATAGCTTAAAAAAAAATGGAAGTCAAAAAATTTATTTATATATAATTTCTGTGTGGAATTTGGAGCAGATTTAAAAATTTTCAGAGACGGGAAAAACCATGCTACTATACCAATTGACATTATGGATCAGCTGCAACCTAAGATATAAACACATCCTTCAATATAGGTTTATGATAAAGTCGTAGTCGATGACCATTTGCAAATAGAGGTGTCTGATTTTCATCAATAGTGGTAAAATGGATGGTCCCATTGTCAAATACCTTATCTATTATGTATGGTCCCAACCATCTTGTGCATATATTTCCTTTAAAATCCCTTCTGAACTGTGAATCATACAACAAAGACCAATCTCCTTTGCAAAATACCTTCTTCTTTATAAATCTATCATGCCATTTGGAGCGCAGCTGTTGAATTAATGTTGTATGATGTACAATAGTGGTGCACTTCTCATCTAGTTCATTTAGTTGATTCAACCGGTTCTTCTGATCCTTCGTTAAGTCCAGGTTTTCCTCTGTGGTTGTTCTCAAGGTTTTGATTTCGAACTCATTAGGGAAAATGACACTCTTTTTGTACACCAGATCATATGGGGAGAATCCTGTAGTGTTCTGCCATGTAGTACGATAAGCCCATAATGCTTTTGGAAGCCTTTCATCCCAATCCCTATGATGACTCTTCACTAATTTTGTAAGGATTGACTCGATTACCTTGTTCGTGCTTTCCACCTGGCCATTGTCTTTTGGATGATATGGGGAGGTTACTCGATGTTGAATATGATACTTCTGAAACAAGGCCTCCATTTTATGGGACACAAAATGTGGTCCCCCATCTGTTACAATCTCTCTTGGTACTCCAAAGTGGGTGAAGATATCTGCATATAAAAAGACTATTACAGCTTAATCATTTCCTTTTACCAAAGCCACAACTTCCACCCACTTAGTCATATAATCAGTGCAAACCAAATTGTAAACCTTCTATCTTGATGGGGGGTTGATAGGCCCTACAAAGTCCAAATCCCATCTATCAAAGGGTTCAACACATAACAGTGGCTAAAGTGGAATTTCATCTAATTTGTTCGGTTGTCCCATTCTCTGGCAACTATCATAGCCTTGAACATACCTCTTCGCATCCTGAAACATAGATGGCCAAAAATACACCATCCTTAATGCTTTATGGCTAGTTATTTTATTAGAAAAATTCCCCCCATAGGGCTCATCATGGAAGGCCTTCAAAATGTTGTGGATCTCATCCTCCCTTACACAATGCATGATTTCCAAATCAAGCCTTATGTAGAAGAGGTAGCCTTCGATCCAACAATATCTCGTACTCTGTTGTATGATACTTATCTTCTCTTGTTTGTATAAGTGCGTTGAAATTCTACTTGTAACCAAGTAATTAGCAATGTCAGTGTACTATGGGGAGTAAGTTGAGAGTGCGAACAAGTGTTCATCGGGAAAGAAGTCTTCGACTAGTGAATCATCATCATTATTACTTACTTGAGAAAGCAAATCTGCAACCATGTTCTCCTTTCCTAGTCTATCAACAATGGTTATATCAAATTCCTGAAGTAACAAAAACCACCTAGTCACTCTAGCATTAGTAATAGGTTTATTCATTAAATATATAATATTTGAGTGGTCAGTATGTACAAAAGTAGAATATCCAGTAATATAATGCCTAAATTTATTAATGGCATAAACAATGGAAAGGAACTATTTTTTTGTTACCATATATTTCAATTCAGCAAGAACCAGATTCTTACTAACATAGTAGATGGTGTATGGATTGTGACCTTCCTGTTGTCCCAAAGCTTCTCCAATGGTTGTATCTGAAGCATCAGAAGAGATATGAAAAGGCAGGGCCCAATTAGGCCCTCTCAAGATAGGTGTTGTATATAGCCTTTTCTTTAGTTATGCAAATGATTCCTGGAACTGCATATATCCAAACAAGTTGTGCTTATTTCATCAGTAGAGTAAATAAAAGGGATGCCAATTTGGAAAAAAATTCTATAAATCGCCTATAATATCCAAAATGACCAAGAAAATTTTGTATCTCTTTCTGCGACCAAGGAGTAGGAATGTTTGTAATTACCTTTATCTTAGCCAGATCTACCTGGATTCCTACAGCAGAGATAAAATTCCCAAGAACTATACCTTTTCTCATCACCATATGACACTTTTCAGTGCTTGGGGATACGTGGGTCTGCTCACAGCGTTCTAGAAATTTTTCCAAATTATTTAGAGCTTCATCAAAATTGTTACCATATGGAGTGAAATCATCCATAGAAACTTTCATGCAATCATTTACCATCTCAGAGAAAATATTGATTACAGCTCGTTGAACTATAGCTCATGCATTACACAACCCAAAAGGACGCACCCTATTTGAAAAGTTGCCCCAAGGACAAGTGAAGGTGGATTTGTCTTGGTCTTCAGGGGAAATCTGGATCTGTTTATATCCACTAAAACCATCCAGGAAAGAAAAGAACCTTTTTCCAGATAGTGTGTATAAAACTTGATCGATAAAAGACAAAGGGAAGTGGTCTTTCTGTGGTGCTTTATTCAATTCTCTGTAATCTACACAGATTCACCATTTCCAATTTTTATTGGGTACTATCACTAGTGGGGAAGCCCACTCACTGTCTAAAATAGGATAGATAAAACCTGCATCTAAAAGTTTCTGGATTTCTTCCTTCACAATGTCTCTTAAATTCGAGTTCATTCTGTGTTGAGGTTGGTGTACGGGATTTGAATCATTCTTGATATAAATATGCTGAGTACATAGTCCTGAGGGAATACCCCTCATGTCTGTATACTCCAAATCAAAGGCCCCCTTATGCTATTTCAGCAGCGTAACAAGACATTTCAGTTCATCGGTTTTGAGATTAGGATTAACATTCAATGTTTTGCTTGGTCCGATTTCTATTGGAACACTCTTTGAGCTATCAATTACTGGGATAATTTCAGTATTAATTACTAAGGATTATTCTATAAGTTCTTGCTCTTGTCCTTGTTCTTTTAAGGTGTTGTTCAGGATCTGATACGCTTGTCAAGTGATAGACGTAGGCTCACTAATAAAATTACAGATGATTTCATCTTCAGTTTCTGTTTTGAAAGTTAAGGCTCTCCTAATTGTTAATAATGGTTGAATATCTTCCTTCTCCTCCAAATACATCCACAATGGAATTTTAGCGTCTGAGCTCGGTCTGGATGGAGGATATAAGGTCAGGTTTTTTATGACAATTCCATCAGAAATTGTCATGGACCCCGATCTACAGCTAATGTACGCATCTATTGTAGCTAGCCATGGTCTTCCCAAGATTAATGGGTGTCCCCCCAATCATGACTTGGGTTATAAAATAAGAAAAGTCTACAAGGTACCCCCATGACTCAATGGAGACTACTAGGTCGTCCAGGATTCCTTCCGGTTTGATATTAGATTTGTCAGCCATTTCTAGTATGGTTGGGGTATCCCTGCGATTAGTGAGTCTCAGTTTCTTTACAGTCTCAATGGTCATAACATTTATTGAAGAACCTAAATCGACCAAAATGTTAGGGATTTGGTCATCGTATTTATCCAGTAGAGATCTCCCCATCATAAGTTCATATAACTTCCCCACTACATGTAATGTAGGAAGATCGTTAGGCTTCCTTCCTGGTTCTTTTACAACCAATTCTCTAACAGTATTGGCATGGATAGGTACATCATGTAGGGATTGTAATAGTGGAATTTTACATAAAGATTTGTCAACTCTCCTAAAAGGTTGAAACTAGGTTGTTTCATGGTCTTTTGCAAGGTTAATCGTTCAGGATACGGTGGTTCTCTCAAAAACTGTGTAGTTTGAGTCTTAGTATGTGTCTCTGCAAGTGTCTTAGTTGATGTTTCATAATGCATATCAATCGGTCTTTCAGCTGGTGTTTCAACATCCTCAATAATGAGGATTGCTGAACTGAATGAATTTTCAAATCATGGATTCATTCCTTCGTTGGTAATAGAGGATGGAAAATCCTAAATGACGATTGGTTCCACTACCCTCCCTAATCGTAAGTGTAAATCATTACAAGAGATAGGGGAATGGAATAAGCTAGAATAATAGAGGTTTCGAATTGTTGTACCACCTTATTATTAGGATTGGACTTAGGTTGAGCATGCAGTTGATGACGAAGTGGTGCACCCATTGGTGTAGCATTATTTGGGAGTTGCAACTATGTCTGCTGATACTATGGATAGTATGGATGATTATGGGGAAACTGGTTCCCTGGATAAGGGTTTCTCCATCTCGAAGACCAAGGGGCTTGTTGTTTTGGATGCAGTTCCCATGAATTCCAATGGTTCGGATATTGTACTGCAGGTTATGAATTTTTATTCCATTGTGCATTAGGATATGAGTATTGTGGAGGAAATTGATTATTAACATTATTCTACGAATTGAAAGGTGTAGGCTCGAAATTTATACCTAGAATCTGAGGTTTCCACAACTTCTTCTACAAAATGAAACAGGCTTGCTATGTGTCTACATTGGATTCTTAAAAGACTTATTTGGCCTTCGGTAGTGAAGGGAATTCATTACTGTCGTGTTCCAATTTGCATATTCCACACACCTCCACCTTATCAAGTGGGAATTCTCTCAGTGAGTGCTTCCTCCTGCACTTAGGGAAAAATACCCCAAGTACCAGATCTTCATCCACTTGTTTTTGTTTTTCTCTCATGACATCTAGTTGCGAAGAAATGGGACTCATCATGTCAGTCTTAAAATTATCAAGAAGTTTTCCTATCTCTTCCTGAGTAGCTCCTCCACTAGCTGACTTCTGTTCTCGTGAGAATATGTCTCGATCCCTTGTATTGATCCTAGAAGACCCTCTAGAGTATCGTCGACATAATTACACAATATGATCAAAAGGTTCTTTGGAGATGTCTCCCTTCCCTAACAGATTAATCATATCAAATCAGTCTTCCCTTATTCCACGCAGCAAAATGATCTTGAGGACATCCCTTTCAATAGAAGCCTTTCCACAAAATATTCCAAACTCTCGTCATCTTTCTGCACCATCTTAAGTAGTTCTTCTCTCTTATCGTTCATTCTGCAACATTATTCGTATTTCGCAAGAAATACCTGTTTCATCTGATCCCACATCATAATATTCTCACCACCTAAACTGATAAACCAACGTAAGGAATTATATTTCAAGGTGGCAGGAAATAATTTCAATTTCTACTCTCTAGGGATATTGTCATAACTTCGACAGAGAATGTCGAACTCGAAGAGGAATTCATCTGGATCCTATGTGGACTTCCCATGAAAGTGGGGTAACACTGAAGGTGAAATGTTTTTCATAGGGTCCTTTCCATATCTTTGTCAAATAGGGAAATGAAGTGTAGAAATTGTCTACTCATGTTGAAGGTCGCCATTATCGTTATTATTGTCCCCTACTTCTTCTTCATGATTATCATGGTGACGGTTGTTATTCATGATTATCTCTTCCTCTTTATTTTCTCGCTCCTTATGTTCTTCAAACTTCCGTAAAAAATGTAACCAATCTTCTTTGTTAACTTCCTCACCGTTGATTCGATATACCTCCTCTGGTCCACCTATTTCCATAGAACTACCCCTATCTCCTAGAGTTCCCTCCACAGGACCACCAGATGGTGTCACGGCTCCTGCTGATCTCTCCACAGTTAACACTAATGTCTCCAACCTAGGAGGAACATGTCTTCTTCTTACAGACAATGGTCCTTGATATCGAGCTCTAGTAGAAGAATCAACCCTGGCAATTAATTCATCAACGAATGTCTTTCTTCCTAAGCCTGGGCTGCATCCATGACCTCTTCCACTTGCCAAGTTAGTGTTTTGGGGGGTTCTGGGAATTTCCCATTGAGCTCTTCTCATATTCATGCAAACTTATGAGTCATGCAAGATTATTAATCACACATGATCCTCGGGTAAGGAACCCGTTTGGTCTATTGAAGGATGCGTAGCTCTTCACTGCATCTTATCGCTCCTGCACCTGGAAATCAGAATTGCTAAGGAAATTGAACCAATTCAACTACTAACTATGTCTATCAATTACCTTCCCCAACAACGACGCCAAAGTGTTGGGAACTCTATATACTCATCAATTTATTAACAATCAGAGTGTTCAATATTAATTGTCAACCCAGGAAAGTATGTTTATTTCAAAGGCAATTATCAAAATATATGCATAAACATTTTCAATAGCTGATGAATAAAATGAAAATCATTCAATTCTAATCATTTCTCATCCAACTCAGCTTCCTATAGAAAACCAAATTAAATAATTAATCTAGGAATTGTAAAGGACATCTGATTCCTACAATATCAATCCTGCAACTTATAATCTAAGAATAAATCAACCTAGAATTACTTTTGCAGAAAGGTAAATCCTAGTTTACCAAATTAGAACAATCACAAACCATCAATCAAAATAACTAATTCATTAAATAAATGATCTATCTAAATCAGCAAACTCAAAGAAATACAAATGATAATATGACACAAGAGTTGAGTATGTCTGTAACAACTATCCTAGTTAACACACTTTGCATAAGGGAAACAATTATCCTACACAGTCGACTATCACAACACTGTTACAACAAGACAAAGTAAAATGTAATAATGCAATTGTTAATGAATGTTGTTGAAACTTTCTATGAATGTATCACACTGAAATCCCACACTAAACAGAAAATAACTTAAACTATAAACATCTACTGCTACCAGAAACTATGCAAGAAGGCAGGCCCTGGCCTTCTAACATAGATGCTACTAAAAGCTCACAAGACCTACAACAGGTAAGTATTGAGAATTGTTACTCCTTTATTAATTTTATCATGATACAGTTAGAGTCCCTCTACTATAATCTCTTACAAATTTCCAACCCTTGGATATCATTGCATGTGTGTACTTATACAAGAATGGAACCATTCAGTTACATCAATATCGGGAAGCCATGAAGATATACGATCTTCAAGATGGCGAATTAAACTAGACCAGTTACATCTATTAATACATCGCATAAGATCAGCTCATAAATGAATGAAATTTTAATTCAAGTTGTTACAAACTGACGTGTTCCAGCTAATGAGGAAGATACTCGGAGAGTTTCAGCTATATGCATGGAGGAGCGTCAAAGATTCCTTCGTCAACATCTTGGACTGCATCATCGAGCAGGAAACTGATGCCAAGTGGTACTTATTTCTGAATGCAATGAGCCACTACATTTGAGACACCTAGAGATTCTGAATCCTTCTTATAAACCAACGACAGATCGTCACAGATGAAAGCTAAAGTTCATAATTATAAATAAAATCAAGCATGATATGAAATAAGTAATAATGATTGATACCTTAGGACTTCATGATTGTTTTATGTGGAAAGGATAAATATTCAGCTACAAATATGAGACAAGAATAGGGGAAAAGGTCAAAATAGAGTAGGGAAAAAAGGGTAATTTCAGAGCCCAACACAACATCATCATATATAGCACGAAGTTGGAGCATCATCATCTGCAACATGGGACTACTAGAACATCATTATTTGCATCAACATAGAACTGTTGGAACATCATCATCATCATATTTAGTATAGAGCTGAAGTATCAACATCAATATATTTAGTATAAAAACTAATACATCAACAACAATGACAGCATGAGGATGGCTCATCATCAAAAAGATGGAATAACATCAACAACAACATGTGACAAGTATAACATCATCATCAACAACAACCCAAGGATGGAGCAACATCATCCATGAAAATAGAATGAGGCAGGTGTATCAACAACCAACATGATCCGTCCTTTTGGAATTATGGGATCATGGACAACATGATTGGTCCTTTCATTTTGGAATTATAGGATCATGGACAACACATGTGATCCTTTCCTTTTGGAATAATTGGATCATGGACAACACACATGTGGTACTCATACAATCCTTCCTTTCAGGATTACGAGATCGAGTCTTTACAAAGCCACCAATACTAATCATAGCTGACACATACATACACAGGATGAAATTTCCTTTCGGAATTACAGGATCAAGTCCAACATGGATGATCCTTCCTTTCGGAATTATGGGATTGTAAACCAACATTTTATATGATCCTTCCTATCGTAATTACAATATCAAGTCCACCAATCAACATCCTAGATGATCCTTCCTTTTGGAATTACAGGATCAATTCAACCAATCAACATCCTAGATGATCCTTTCTTTCAAAATTATGGATCAAGTCCACCAATAGACACCCTAGGAAACCCTTACTTTGGAAATTATGGGATCAATTCCATCAACCAACATCTTAGACAATCCTTCCTTTCAAAATTACAGGATCAAGTCTCAAGATCAACATTTAAGATGATCCTTCCTTTCAGAATTACAGGATCAAGTCTAAGTATGATCAATCCCAAGTGAGCTACTTGTTGTGACTAGGATACCATAATTGGAATCAATACTACTCCCCCTTTTGAGGGAATTCCTTACGGACAACACCTATCTTATACAACAAGTGTTCAACCTTCACATGAGATAGATGCTTATTCAACACATTTGAAACCTTCTCAAATGCTCACATATTGGATTTGTATAGATCCCTTCTGCACTGTTAGTGCCAGAAATTGTTCCTAGACTACAAGAGAACAAGCCAATAGAATCTCAATAATCTTAATAAAGTAAAATAGGGTTTTTAGGGTTTTCAAGGTTTTTTTAGTTGAGCAGTTTGAAGACAAGAGGGAAAACATTCATAAAACCAAAGTAAACACTAAATCATGAGCATTGAATGGCTGAGATGCATAACATATAAACCATAATCCAACAAAAAACACAATACTGAATTTCACCCACAGTTGGCAATCATTCCAAGCATAAAAACATTAAACAAGAAATGAATATACCAGCTGAGTAACTAACACAAGTTATAAATGAAACCAATCAATAAACTGAAGGGCATATAGTGCATATGTTTCATAATTCAGTCCTCAAAAAACACATAAGAGTCTTTACTTAGCTCATAAACCAGCCTGATAGCCTCCCCTTGTCAGCAAAAAATAGAACCCCTCTCCTGTACCCTTCATTAGCTCGAATTTGAAACTACTCAGCAGTTACATTAACTAACTTTCAACTAATTGACTAAAAAAACCAAAATCAGATTCCTGGTAAATATGGTGAATTTTTGAAAAATAGGTGTCAAAGAAGCTTCCATATCTCTCAATCCATGACACCTGTGTAAATCCTGAGAGAGGTTTTTTTGAACGGGTCCGTGAAATATAAAAACCTCTCTTGGTTTTTAAAAATTCATCTCCAATCAATCAGAATATGCCCCGTAAGATGAAGACCAAAATAGGAAAATATTAAATATTTTTAAAATCCTGAAAAATAGGCTGTAAAGATTAAATTGAATCTTTCAAACCTTGATAGTTGTTGCAAAATGGCTGAGAGGTTTTTGTGAATGGGTATCTTATTAACAAAAACCTTTTTTTTTTCTAAAATTCAATTCCATTAGCTCGTGGTCTGCACTCAATTGCAATAACCCAAAATAGGAAAAACAGAGCATAATTCTCAATAATCTTTGCACACTCCAAGTTTTCTCTCAGTCTTTTATTTGCAGTCACTAATCCTTCATTGCTTTCATGCAGGTACGCAATTTGATGGTATTGCTTAAAGCTTCTTTGCAGGTTTTCTTTTTCAATTATCTCTTTTTTCTCCATACAGGAACTCTTTGCCTCATTTTGTTGTTGTTCTTGAATTCCCTTGATGAATGATTGAGGCAAACTCAGCAACCTTCATTTTTTCCCTTTTTGACACTATTTCCTCATCACAATAAGTGTGAATCTCTTGCTCAGCACAAACCCTAGCTTCATCAGTAACAGGAATTCTAGCCTCATCAAATAGGTATTTTTCATCCTCCTCTGATAGTACTGTAATAGGGATTTGCTTTTGCTCCTCAATATCTTCTTTTACATTTTGAAGTGATTCTACAGGTAAAATATCTACAACAGGCTTAGCTTCTTTAATTTATGACTGTAAAGTCTTTCTCTCCTTTCTGCAATATAGTACTTATGATGAGCTTAATGAGTCCATGATGAAAAATAGATTGCTTTGTATGATCTTGGTGCTCTCTCACCCTACATGACATCTTTTGTAATTTTTTCAGAAAGAAGAAAGGTAAATTCATTTTAGACTCATTACTGAGATGCTAGAAGAACCTAAAGTGATATTTGAAAACAAAGGCAAATCTACCCTCACAGGTTACATAGCTCTGCAATACTTTAATAGGTTCAATCCACTTAGGTTTAAAATTTTGAATTGGAACACTTTTTCCCCAGTCTGCAACTACACCAGGAAGCAAGTATCTTTGAGCATTAAAGGTGAAAGGAACCTTTTTGAACCAGAACTCTCCTTCATCCAAAATCCCTGTCGCTTCAGCTATTAACTCTCTAGTTAATTTGAACTTTAAGGTGTCAAAAGACACTATGTATTTGCCTAGACATTGAGCAAATTTGTATCACACTTCTGCATGATAACCTTCGATTTTCTTAATGAACATTAACCATCCTGCATTTGAAAACAACTGTGCACAGTCTGGAAAATTCTTCACCCAGCTTAAGTTTGAGGGCTCTACCCTGTTTGTTTTTCCACTCTTTTTCATATTTACTATGGTTAAACAGCTTCTGTCAAAATAGCACAGTTTAAATGTCTTCCAATCTTAACAGATTGACCTAAAATATAGTTCAGGAAACTCCAACAAGCTCTGCTCTGAATTCTATTGTTTAAATGATGAATACTTTGAATGTATTAGTTAATAATTCAACATTTAACATGTATTAGGTGAAAAACTAGTATTCTACCTTCGAATTTGTCATTAATGATTTCTTCAGAAAAGCCCCCAAATTTAAAAAACCCTAGCAATGGAACGCGGGATACCTATTAAGATGACCAATTCGAGCGCTGGAATATGGTTATTTCAATGGTCAAGTGTCTAATTGCATGCTCCACCTGTCTCTAACCACTTAGACCACTCCAGCCAACAGCTGCTAAATGCCCTAATTTCTCGTTCAGTTACAAAATCCCTATTTCTCAGCACTGTCTTCTCACCACGATCTTCACTTATTTCTTGTGTACTTCAGATAAAAACATAATCCCAAATAGCTTTGTCTCATTATACTCCACTGTCATCATTATACCTACTCTGCATGAAATCGCCATGATCTCACCCTTATGATGATCATCCACCTGTTTCAGTGATTAAACTATGAAAGACACGTATCAAATGCATCATATAATGTGATTGACACCTCAGATATGAGAATCCCGAAGAAATGATGATTTTAGCTCGCGCGATTTTCTTGTAGCGCTCTAGTGTATCTGTTTTTGGCTTGCGCTATAGGAATCCCTATTTTATGATTTTTTAACCTGTTATCCACTCATTTTGCACTTAGTTGGATTACCTGAGGAGCCGCCAGTTGACAGACATGTTCAATGTCTGATTCCAGTGTATCAGTTGATCCGTCTTCATGTCTAGCCAATATTGGCTAGCCAGTTTTTTATTTGAAAATTTTTTACCATGGCCCCTCGGGGTTTGTAATAAAATGTGTTAGTAGGGTATTTTTTGAGTGGTTCGGTCTCCTGAGACGTAGAATCTCAAATAAGGTATTGCAGGGAGTTTTTTTCCCTTGACAATTATGCTTTGCCTTCAGCCGAGTATAATTGACGAGGTTTTCTCCCGCTTCCTCTAAAGCTCGAATGTCCGATGTTGAATTATGGGCCTTGGGGGGTTATTAGAGCCCAACTGAGTGTTATAAGCCTATTAGACATTATTCAGATAGATCATGGTCATGTCCTAGGTCATCTGGACACATAAAAAAATTTCGAAAAAATCTTTTTCGAACAGTGAAAATTTATTTTTTAATTTTTTAATTTTTAATTACTTTTCCTAAGTTTTTTGGGTTAATTTTTCCATAAATTAAATGGAAAAAACCCATTCGTGGTAATTTGGTCATCCGGACTCAGAATTCAATGATTGAAGGCTCTAACCTTAAGCCAAAAATCATTCTTGATCAGCCAACCAGTCAGAACCAACTTTCAGATCTGCAATCGAACACATAATGTCTTTTTATCAAAAAAGTCAGTTTCGAGTAAAAAAATGATTTTTATTAAAAAATGTTTTTTATTAAAAAATGATTTTTATTAAAAAAAATGATTATTTTGGAGAAAACTAAAACTCTCCAAATTAATCCAAATTCAGTAAAATAAAAGGCTAAATGACATCTCATGGAACACTTATGATGATTGGAGTTATCATAACTCAGCTTCAGTCATCATTAAGAGAGCAATTAATTTATTATCAGTTATCAAACATGTCATCTCCAGCTAAAGATGAGATGGAGAGTTCTCATTGGTCCGGTGATTTGATCGAGGTGAAGACTGAGGCTTACACCATCAATAGGCTTCCCAGACCTAACAAAGTAGGTTTCCAAACCTAGCAGGCAGCTTTCCCATGCAACAGGGTTGGTTTTTTGGTTTTAGGATTTTAGCACTCTCTCATTTGTTAAATAGAGGCTCTTTCAGCTCTATTGAGGATGGATCTTTATGCAAAGAACCTCTGGTGAATTACTGTAATGCTTGTTGCTTTGCAACCGTATAATAAATTTTAAGGCTTTGGAGGCATACATGGTGTGTGAATGTGGATGAACAATTGGCAAATGAGGTGAAATGTTTCAATTTTTCTCTTTTATTGCTTAGGATTGGATAATAGCTCATGCTTTAGAAGGATTCTATAAGCACGTAAGATTGATCATTTGATGTTACAATTTGATCTTTTATGGTTTTGTTTCTATGAATTAAAGTAGCATCAATTATTCAGTTGGATGACATGCTCTTTATATTTTTATTTATCAAACATACATGAGCTAATCCATTGTTTGCAAGTATTGAGTTGAAATTGTGCAGGTCATCTCATTGAAGCGAGTAGGATTTTGAGCTCAGGTGCATCCTCTCCTCTCGAATCCAAGGAAACTTCCAAATTTTCAAGATCCAAAAGAATCCAAACCCCATCAAAGTACCACAGGTTTGAGTGTTTCTTTCATATTATTTGTCTCTCAAATTTTTATAAAATCTTTATTTCCTTGGGATTAGGGCACGTTTTGGCTAAAGTGACATTCATTCACTTAGCCTTTGCCCCGGTTGGCTGCCCTGTTTAGTTTTTGCAGCCTTTTAGGCCTCCTTTTTGCAACCATTCCTTCCCTTAGTTTGCTGTCCACTTTTCCCCACTTTTCACCCTTTTGGACAGCCCTCTTTTGCCTCTTTTTTCCACTCTTTGCAACCCCTTTCCATCCTCCTTTTGGGCCATCTTTTGGGTTGTACTTTCAGCATTTTCTACCCTCATTTTCAGCCCTCTTTCTCCCTTAGTTTCCATCCTTCTTTGACTTTCCTTCTGTCCTTTTTTCACTCCCTTTCTCCCTCTCTTGCCTTGCCTTTCTCTTTCCTCTTCTCTCCCTTCTTTTCGGTAAGTTTGGGTAGTTGTTTTTATCTAGTATGCAGATTTATTTTCAAGTTATTTTTTATCAACTAATCCTATAATAAGTGTATGTCTAGAGCTCTTAGTTTTAGGCAGGTGAAGAAGAGCCCAAAGGCCACAAGCAAGCAAGGAGTGCAAAAGAACAAAAAGACTGTCTCCCTCTTCTCTCAATCCCCTTCTTTACCTGTTCTTCCAAGAAGAAATGAACACATCATCACTGTAAAAAACTAATAAAAAGGGCTACTGGGAGCAAGTCTCCTTTCTTTTATACTTCCCCTATTTGGGGGAAGGGTGTTGTGTCATTTTTCATGATTTTTTAGTGTAGTTTCCTTTAAGCAATTAGTTTAGTTCTTTGCTTAGTCTTAGTTTCCATTTTTTGCTAATTGCTAGTTGTTCCTTAGCATAAACACTAATTGCTAGATTTATTATTGCATTTTGGTATCTTGTTATATAATTGTCAAATCATAAAAAGAACCAAAATCTCTTGAATATCACCGTAAGGTGGATCAAGAGTGCTCTCTGTCGGAGACTTTAATCAACCACTTTCATCTTAATTGTTGTGCTTATTTAATCAATTAATTATTTAAGACTCTTGAACTTGCAAAAACACAAGTCAAGAGCACTCTCTATCGAAGAGCATCCTAGGTTTGTACAATCCCTGCATTAGATGCATATAGATTAGCTAAGTCTCTTGAACCACTGTCATAAGACGAGGTCAAGAGCATTCTCTATTGGAGAGTCTAATTAATTGTTTTAATAAAATATTCAACACACATACCCCTTTAATTAATTAACTCCCTTCCCTCCTTGTCGAAGTATGCTCTGACCGATCCTAGATCGGAATACCCAGAAACGACATTGGATCTTTAAACCCTACAAGAGTAATTTAATAACCCTTAAACACCCTTAACCAATGCACCGGCGTTGTAGGGATCCTTCCAAAGTACTTCCTATTAGAGGCGTCAAAACCTCCCGTTGTCTTAGATTCTCGACTAGCTGGTCACTTGACAATATCAGCCTGGGATACTGGGTGGGCCTGACATGTCTTAAACGAAGGAAACTTAGAAGAGTCTCCCAGCTTTGACAAACCTTCGTTGACACCCTAATCAAGATCATTTTTTAAAATTATTAAAATCTACCAAGAGCACTTGCAAAACCTAATATTCACTAACTTAATTCCTAAATTTTATTTCACGCATTTATTTGACTCCATAAGGCACTGGTCCTTCGTTATAATTGAGTAATATTCTATCTAGTTCAACTTTTTATGGTCTATTTTTTCTGATTACATCTCAATGCTTAAGTTACAAGTCTAGAATATTTGCTTATATTTCAGTCTCTTGCTAGCAACGTGGATTGCTCTTATTTACGTGTCACATTCATAAACTTAATCATTTCTGATCACAAGTAACTCCTAAACAACACCCATCCGCATCCAAAACATCTTAAAACTTAAACTTAAACATTGAGCCATAGAAAACTCTTTGTTAGGGACTACCCCCCTTGGCTCCGTTAGGAGTTAGCCTAAACAGAGGATCTAGGAGTAGGTGACAGTACCTAGCTCTGTGATTTCCCCCAAGGTCACACCTCTCCCACTTTTTCAAGTAAGGAGACAGCTTTCGGAAGATTTCTGCTGCTGGTGTGCAATCGGCGGACAACATAACCAAAACTCCAAAAAAAATGTTGTTTTTTGGTAAATAACTTTAGGTAAGGTCTTATCATATTTCTTTAAAACCTTGCAGAAATATATACATCCTATAAGCCCATAAAAACCATGAAATTAATTAAGTAAAGCAAAAATTAAAAAGAAAACCTGTTAAATCAACCATAAACATAAGGCTAAAATCAAAATATTTTAAAATAAACCGGGGTAAAAACTTTAAAACAATAAGAAAAATCATATTTTTAAGACAAGCAAATGGTTCAAAAATAGAAAACAAAAACAGGCTATAACATCTGGCTCCTGCTGTGGGATGAAGTCCTCCCTATGAGGCTTCAAGAACCTATAGACTAGTGCCTTTTGTAACCAAAACTGCCTGCTTTTCTGCAAAACATCCATTGGGCTATGGAATCTTTATTCAATCCTTCACACACTGATATATACAATGAAAATCAAATCTCTTTTTTTGAGGAACCTTCCATTTACTGAATCAAATTGTAATCCCATTTCCAATGTAACCAGGAAAGAATTTCGTTAACCCACCAAAACTTGTTTCCAACTCCGAATATATATATAGTCAGAAATATTGGAAAACATGAAGAGCAAAGATCTAAAAACTTATACTCACTTTCATCAAATAGTGTCTCTAAAATAAAATATTTATAACTTAGTATTGACTCTAAATAATCTGCCTTTGGATCATTAAAATTTCCAAAAGTTACATCTTCCTATTCTATGAAAAAGATAGGCTTTCCATAAGAATATTTTGTTCCATGAATATCAAGCAGGAATTGGTGATAAAAGACATCACGATTAGCCTGAATTTGCTCCGGAATTTTTTGGACAGTATCATCAATAATGTCAACAAGTTGAACCTCCTTTTCCACACTGTCTTCAATTGGATAACTATCATGCATTGGCTTTGGCTATTCAAGGATAATGGACTGAATGCATTCCTGAATATGCTGATCAGATTGTGCCATATCACACACCTCACACATTTCTGGGTCTTTCTTTTCAATTTCATCATCATATTTATTAAAAATTAGAGCATATTCATAATGGTTTTGGACGACAGATTTATCATAACCATGAATATAAGAAACTTCTGAAAAAATGCGAACAGCCTGGCTTTCATCGATTTTAGTATCAAAAGAAAAACGAATAGAGTATAATTCATCACATAATTCTTGTCTTGGAACCCTAATCTCTTCATCATAACGAGGAGCATTCTAGGAAATTTCGAATGATGATGCTGAAGGTTCGTATTTTTCTTCAATACAAAACAGATCTTTAACACAACATTGATTTCCAACAGTTTGTTGAACAAGAGATTGATCTTCAACAGGATTAGCATTCAAATGATTATTAAGACTGTTGAAATCATTATGAGAATATTCCAAACTATCTCTACTGATCTCATCACTAGAATAATCTTCAACCTGACCTAAAACAACAACTTGATTATCATAATGATCATGGAATTCTTCCTTGACAACCGTATCTGAAAATGTTACCTCTTCATCTTCAACAAATTCTGAAACTTCAACTTCGTCATGATATGTTTTGAATCCTTGATTATACTTATCATCATGATTTTTTGAATCAGAAATTGTGTTATAAAAATCAACCTGCTCACAACAATCTTTAAAAAAGAATTCAGCTGAGAAAACATACTTACAATGTTTCTGAAAACATGTGTGGAACTCTTTCAGTGAGGAAATGCTAGTAGTGGGAAGAGAAAAATACCATTCTCGTGCATCTTGCTCGAGTGAATACATGAACATCTTCATGAGCACATATTCATGCTGTATATTTAACTGAACCATATATTGATGAAATCCGATGAGGTGATCTAAAGGATTATCCTCTTTGCTTTCTCTAAACTGTGGAAGACAATCTCCCCAAACATCCATAGTAGGTACTAGATTTGGAAAACCTGGAACATCGAAAAAATTGAAAGGTGCAAACCTTTGAGCCAGAATGGCTTCCATGGACTTCGGCATCTGCATCTTGAACTAATGGAGTCACCAATCGATTTGTCAAGATAGATTTTTTTTTCCTCCTCAGAAAGAGGAAGGGGTGACAGTAGGTCAAATTAGGGCTGCATAAAACTGGGGATGACTGAGACCTTTTAATTTTCCTAGCTATTTTCAAAGTCTATTCTGGGTCTAAAACACCCAGCTATAAAGGTGAACTACGTCTGTTTCCTGTTCCAACTCCCTTAGTAGCCACTGTGAAAAACTAGTGAAAAGTAGTCTTCAAGATTGCTGGTTTAAGCTCACCTCTTAAAACCAGTGAAATGATAAGTATCCTAGGGAAAAAAATAGGTTTTCAAATTCGTTCCCCAGCAACGGTGCCAAAGATGTTAGTGCCAGAAATTGTTCCCAAACTACAAGAGAACAAGCCAACACAATCTCAATAATCTCAATAAAGTAAAATAGGGTTTTTCGGGTTTTCAAGGTTTGCTGGTTTAAGTTCACCTCTTAAAACTAGTGAAATGATAAGTATCCCAGGGAAAAAAATAGGTTTTCAAATTCGTTCCCCGGCAATGACGCCAAATATGTTAGTGCCAGAAATTGTTCCCATACTACAAGAGAACAAGCCAACACAATCTCAATAATCTCAATAAAGTAAAATAGGGTTTTTAGGGTTTTCAAGGTTTTTTTGGTTGAGCAGTTTGAAGACAAGAGGGAAAACATTCATAAAACCAAATTAAACACTAAATCATGAGCATTGAATGGCTGAGATGCATAACATATAAACCATAATCCAACAGAAAACACAATACTGAATTTCACCCACAGTTGGCAAGCATTCCAAGCATAAAAACATTAAACAAGAAATGAATATACCAGCTGAGTAACTAACACAATTTATAAATGAAACCAGTCAATAAACTGAAGGGCATATAGTGCATATAATTCATAATTCAGTCCTCAAAAAACACATAAGAGTCTTTACTTAGCTCATAAACCAGCCTGATAGCCTCCCCTTGTCAGCAAAAAATCGAACCCCTCTCCTGTACCCTTGTCCATATTTTATAATTACAAAGAATTAGTTCTATATTCCCTTCATTGGGTTGAATTTAAAACTACTCAGCAGTTACATTAACTAACTTTCAACTAATTGACTAAAAATAGCAAAATCAGATTCTTGGTAAATATGGCGAATTTCTGAAAAATAGGTGTCAAAGAAGATTCCATATCTCTCAATCCATGACACCTGTGTAAAACCTGAGAGATTTTTTTGTGAATGGGTCCATGATGGACAAAAACCTCTCTTGGTTTTTAAAAATTCATCTCCAATAAATCATAATATTCCCCGCAAGATGAAGACCAAAATAGGAAAATATTAAATATTTTTTAAAACCCTGAAAAATAGGCTGTAAAGATTAAATTGAATATTTCAAACCTTGATAGTTGTTGAAAAACAGAGAGAGGTTTTTGTGAATGGGTATCTTATGAACAAAAACCTCTTTTTTTTTTCTAAAATTCATCTCCATTAGCACTCTAGTGTATCTATTTTTGTCTTGCGCTACAGGAATCCCTGTTTTATGATTTTTTAACCAAAACTCCAAAAAAATGTTGTTTTTTGGTAAATAACTTTAAGTAAGGTCTTATGATATTTATTTAGAACCTTGCAGAAATTTATACATCCTATAATCCCATAAAAACCATGAAATTAATTAAGTAAAGAAAAAATTAAAAAGAAAACCTGTTAAAACAACTATAAACATAAGGCTAAAATCAAAATATTTTAAAAGAAACCAAGGTCAAAACTTTAAAACAATAAGAAAAATCATATTTTTCAGAAAAGCAAATGGTTCAAAAATAGAAAACAAAAACAGGCTATAACATACACCATGTCACGATTGTATAATAACGGATTTCTATGTGCTTCGTCTTATCATAGAACATAGGGTTCTATATGATCTTCAAGTAGCTTTGGTTATCACATAGAATTATGTTGGCATCCATCTCTAGATAGAATGGACTTGATAACAAATTCCAAATCCATATGGATTCACAACTGGCATAACAAACTGCAATATATTCTTCTTTTCCAGCGCTGATATTAATAGTGGATTGCTTCCAGCTTAGCCATGATATCATGGATGACCCCAGAATGAAACATCCACCTAAAGTGTTGTTTATGTCTGAGACACTTCCTTCCCAATATTAATCTGTATAATTGTACAGTTTGAAGTCATGATCTATAGTATAATTGAGACCATAGTCTACTGTACCTTTCAAGTACTTCATCACATGCTTTGTAGCTACCAGGTGAACATGTCTAGCCTCAGCCAAATACTAACTCAAGGTGTTCATAAAAAAGCATATATTTGTCCAGGTATTCATTAGATACATCAATGAACCAATAATATGTTTGTATAGTGTCACATCCACTAAATATGACCTCGCAGCAAACAAATTCAAATTTGTATCCATGGGTGTGGCCATGGCTCACACCCATGGATTTACACTCCAATATATCAAACCTTTTCAGAATTTTTACCGCATACTTCCCTTGGTTAAGGAAGATTTTTTCTGAGCTATGCCATATTTCAATACCTAGAAAATAATGCATCAAGCCAAGGTATTTCATCTCAAATTCTGTAGCGATATTCTTCTTACACTCTGAGATTTTCTCCTCAATACCTTTCAAGAATAAATCATCCACATACAATAATAATATGGCAGGTTCATCATCCATAACATTGAAGTAAAGGTTAGGATCAACCTTATTTTTGGTAAATCCCAAGCTCATCAGAAAACTATCGATTCTTCCATACCAAGATCTCTTAACTTGATTCAACCCATATAGATCCTTATTTATCTTACAAACATGTGTCTTTCTGGCTTTGACTTCAATGCCTTGTGGTTGTTCTATGTACACTTCTTCTTCAATAACACCATTTAGAAAGGTCGTTTTCACATCCATCCAGTGTAACTTCCATTTCATCTTGGCTTCAAATCCCATGATGGTTCTAATAGAAGTGTACCTTGCTATAGGAGCAAATATCTCTTCATAATCAATTCCTTCTTTTTGAGAGAATCTACAGGCCTCAAATATGGATTTTTGTTTCTTAATAATTTCATCGACTGTATGTTTTATCTTGTATATCAATTTGGAAGATACCACACTTTTTCCTTCAGGTTTGGGAACTACTTCCCACACATCATTCTTCATTATTGATTGATATTATTCTGTCATGGTTCCCTCAAATTGACCATTAAAAGTGTTGACCATGCTAAGTTCCCAAGGGCTCAAGTTGTTATTAATTATTCCCCCTAGGATAAATGTTTACCAATAATTGTTCTAAGGCATGTATTTAATTTTATTTATTATGCACAATAATGATGTGGAATTAAGGCTGCCATGTCAGGAGGGTGCATTGGGGAAAGCTAGTCAACTTTCCTTGGTAAAAATAAGAAGGTCCATGACAAAAGAAAGCAAGAGAATAAAGGGAAGTTTCCTAAAAGCACAAAAAGCATACAGA
The DNA here is from genome assembly GCA_001517045.1 of Pseudotsuga menziesii. Classification (NCBI taxonomy): domain Eukaryota; kingdom Viridiplantae; phylum Streptophyta; class Pinopsida; order Pinales; family Pinaceae; genus Pseudotsuga; species Pseudotsuga menziesii. Next base: position 521,853 of record LPNX010087660.1, read on the forward strand.
GGTAAAAGCAGGAAAGTTTTTTAAGGAAAGAAAGAGTTTCCTTATGACCCAGGAAAAGCAGAAAGCTGTCATAACTCAAAAGAGGCAGCTTTTGACTAAGGGAGGGTGCAGTTTCTAATTGTGAAGGATGATTTGGAATTGGAAACAATTCCACATGGTCCTACTTGCCTAATTTCCCAAAGGGGGCGCTTTTGTGGCTAGGGTTAGGTCACCCATGGGGTTGACTTGCTCTCACAGGTCACCATTGGCCTCAACTTACTAAGCAGGTCATCCATAAGTATATAAAATATAAATTTAAACACATTGCTTCAGTTTTGTTGATGATTTGATTTCTGAATGCTTATGTGAGCATTATTTCTGAGTGTTGTGCCTCAGACTACTGGGAGATGAGCCCCATCCTTCCATTCCCCTCTCCATCCATCCCCTTTTCTTCCATTGCAGGTGTGGAACACTAGATTGTAGGAATTGAAGGATTTATAGATTTATTTTCAGCCTCCATAAATTTCAAGTCCATATCCAGTGAATCCCTAGCTTCATTTATGCTCACAGCCCTTGCTAGTCATGATCTGGGCCTCCTGCCCCTTGTTTTTGGAGCATCCCTGTAATGGTCAGTAAATTATGTAATTTATGTTATGTAGGGTCATAATATTCTGCAAATTACATGTATCAGGTCGAAACATATCTACCCATAAAGAGTCTTTTCTTCATTTTTTCCTAAAAGGCCTATTTTAGCAATGTATGGGGGAAATTGAATAAAAATGAGTGCTATAAGGAATATGTCAGGTTGGGGAATTAATTGAATGGATTTTACATATTAAATGAACTGATATTTACCCCTTTTATAGTTCTCATTTTTTACAGAAATGCATTTGAGATTATTTAACTGTTTTTTTTAGACCCTGGCTAGATTACTAGCTTTTAATAACTAGTTTTGGTAAAATTGATGTAAAACCATTTTTGTTAACTCAATATGAGATATTTCAGTTCCTGCGGGTCACTAAAAATTCCACCTTCACATATAAAACTCTAGAACCATTTTTATTTGAGGTTGTACCACCTTTTTGGATCCTCCTCTGCGTAGGGTTTTCCTTGGCCGAAATTGCCGTAAAACCCCAAATTCATCCAAAAATTCTCAGAACCTTCCAGAATCTATGAAAACTATATAAAAAATTTAGTTATTCTATATTAAGGCTTTAACAACCCTTTTCAAGTTTCCAGAAGCCCCTGTTTAAAACAGACCGAACTACACTCCTTAGTTTCACGGTTTGGCTGCCGAGAAGCGTGTTAGTAGGTTTCCGCGGAGCGGATTATGAAACCTAAATTGAACCAGATATAAATGTGATAAGGGAGAGGGAATTCCATGTCTAATTTTCTTTGGTTGCTTCCCACTGCTCACTCCTTTTGCCTGCAAAAATTCCCAGAATAAACCCCTTATTTGTCCAGTCCGAGAAGTCATTGTGTAAATTAATTCAATTTCAGAAATTTTAATATAATTTACAGGATTGAAGAGTGTTCAGGTCTGTACACCAGAATTGGGACATTACAGTGGTATCAGAGCACTTTCCTTGGCTCATCCTGTGGAAAGTAAATTTCAGTGGAAAAGTAGCTTAGCAATATCTTCAAGTTGCAGTTGTGGAATTAGTTCCAGTCATGGAAGATTTATACTTTGAGATGTATGAGGAAGGAGAGCATTAAAAATTGGATGATAGAGATGATTTAAGAATTTTGATGCAAATAACATTGAAAGGGCTGAAATATGTATCTCAAAGCATCATCTAGTCAGATCAAAAGACTAGAGAATTCCTTGCCAAGCAGTTGGCAAGCAAACATGGAGAAGGGAGTAGTAGTGTCTCTCAGCATGAAGGAAATAAAGTTGGAGAGTCCATGTTTTCAAAAACATTAATACATGTAGGTTCTCTGAATACAAAGAATCCATCAAGAAAGGAACTAATTTGTTCCACTTCTCAAAGTAAAGGGGAAGAAAAGAGGACAAAAAGTGAAGATTCATTAGAGCCCTCTGCACATGGTTTCTTTGAGAAATTATTTGGGTTTTCCTGAAAGAGAGATCAGCATATTTGTAGAATCCATGAGGATGATGAATCACCAAATCCTCCATTAGAAGGAGATGAAGAAGATCCATGCATAACTAAAGATCCAATAGTCCAACATCTAGTTGTTGGTAACGTGGAAGGTGAGATGAATCCAAATTTCTTTGTGGTTGATTTCAAGATAAGTGCAGAAAAGATAGGGCAGATTGATGATGGTGAGACATATTTTGGATCTGATCCAAGAGATAAACATGGTTCAGATTTACAGTCACCCCTTGAGCCTCACAAGGAAGCACATCTCAGTAGGGTGTGAAGCAGAGAAATGGGTGGGTGAACAAGCCATCATAATTACACCACATAAAGAGGAAAACATCACACATGGCGAGTTAGTAAATTCTGATTTTTATGTGTCATTTTGTAAGTATGATATGGCAGCCACTTCTAGTGATGAGTTCAGAATGGTTTATCCCCCTAGTGATGAGGTTCATAATTCTGGTGTCAAAAATGAATGCAGTATGAAGGATGAAACTTTGAGAGAATATCTTTCTGGTGCAATAAGGATGAATGAGCACTTAAGTTGCATCCCAAATTATGTTGTTGAGGACTTAAAATATGAATATATTACAGCAATAACATATGGATTAGGTTTCAAAACCTCGAGTGCACTTCATGAAATTGATCTGGTGATGGAAAATGAAGAGGAGGAACATCTACAAGAACCTCATCTTCTTACAGGGTCATTGAAGATGGATGAACAGAAGATCCAAGAGGCCCTAAAAATTCTCCATGACACTCATGCTTCAGTGTCAAATATGTGTTGGGAAGCTACTTTAATGGAAGACCAATCTTCCTTTGAAGCCATGGAGAATATCCAGAAAGCAATGTCCATAATCAAAGGTAATTTCTCACAATTGATTTCAGATAAAAACGGCATGTTTGAGCTTGTTGAGTTATTGCGGGAAGCATCACTGCATGATGAAGAAAGTATTTGCATATATGAAGAAGAGAACTACAAGCTCAAAGTTGATTTGCTGGCCACCTAAGATTCTTTGAGATACACTCAAAGTGTCCTCTTAGAATCACAAATGAAGATAGAACAATTCCAACAAGAGTGGAAAGAATTGACTGAATCCTCAATATTTCCTGAGAGTCATCCCTTTTGGGTAAATGGCATGAAAAAATCCATGGAGGAACCTCATGATTGGGTGGACCATGAGGAGCATTCTATTTGGTATGTGCTTAAAGAGTGTGCAGAATATTTTTATCAGAACCAAGCACTTGATTTCTTTCCAAGGAAACTTGAGTTGTCCCTTGAAGACAGTCACTCTCCCATGGAAGAGTGGGATGAGAGCACCCAATTTGGAATAGCCAATAATGAAAAATATGCAGCCATAAGTCTGATTACTGAAGGTTGAAAACATGCAAAGAAGGTTCATATTTCTTTCCCACATGTCCTAGATTCATAAACACCAATGGGGAATGAACAATGGGTGAAGATGTTTTTCTGGTTTGTGTCGCATGCACAACAGGGGGATCATGATTTGTCCCCATGGGAGATAGATCCTATTGCAGAAGAGATGGATGATTATAGATCATATAAATCAGCAAGAAATATCTCTGATTTATCCATTGGAGGGTTGGATAGAGGAATCACTGAAGAGGAAAATAGGAAGGTACAAGTTTTATGTCTTGTTGCAAGAAAATTGTTTTTAATATTGCTGATTTTTCTATGATTTACAAGCAGTAGAAAAGGCATGTGTGTGCAGCCACTTTTGACAAGAAGGCATCAGATCTACACATACTTTCAATGTGTGGGTCAATTGATGGATTTTTTCACCCTTGGATCAATGGTAGAGAGTTGAGCCATTGGATGAAGAGGGGAGCCTCTGTTGAGTTCCATAGAGACATATTTGGAATGAAGACCTTGGGAGGAAATATTTTTTATTTCTGCAATAATTTTTTTGTTGTGACTGACATTGTCTTGACATGTGAACAACAACAAAGATTGATTTTGCAGCTATTATATACCTCCCATACACATGCACATGAGGTGCATTCCGATTTCCATGTGCTTGAGGAGTTTGAGGTCAAGAAATATGAAGATCAAGCACTTGCATGGTTCCTAAGAGATTATGAGTTGCCTCTAGGAAAATGTTGTACAATTTTGGAGGAGGCACATGATCACATTGTCACTCAGAAAACTAATGGAGGAATTTGTGGACCCATTATCTTGATTGATGAGCATTATAGGGATTTGGCTCACAATTCTTCACCCCACACTTCTATTTCAGCCACATCATGTGGGGATAAAAATTGGGTGAAAGTATTTTTTCTGTTGATGCCACAAGAGGAGCTTGATATTTTCACTCTTCCAGTTGATGTATTAATGGTCAAACCATGCGGTTTGACAAGTGTATTAGTAGTAGCTGAATTATTCCCACCTGAATCATTTAGCATGAAATTTTGTCCATCCATTGATTGGGTGGCTAGACACATGATTGAGATGTGTGCATTGGAGGGTAAAAATATTGCTTGCATCAATGGAGAGACATTGGACACATCAAAGAAATTGTATGAACAATGGAATCAGCATGTATGGCTGATATATGATGCTTTCAGTATACATGGAGGGACATGGGATAACCTCATGTGTATTCATAACAACAGTGACCTGAGTTCCAGTGCTAGCTTGCACATGGATTTTCATACTTTAGAGAGGCTCAAGATGATTTGGTTCCAAATTAAGGAATTCCATGTCTGGTGGGAGTGTTTAAAAAATGTTCAGTTTGGCATGGGGAGAGATGAGCTCCCAGTATGGTGGTATGATTTTCATAACCTCATTTCCCTCCTCTACAATGATAAAATTTTGTTGTTTTTATTGATGGGTGGAAGGAGGTAGATAAAACCATGGGATCCAGGCATTCTTAGGAATGACAGAGTTCAAAAGGTGGCAGAAAAATTTGAGTCCTTGCAGAGGAGGCAGTGGGATCCAGGAATTCTACTCAATTACTTAAACTGGGTTGGAAATTTTGCTAAAGGAAGTGGCATCAGAAAAATGGCTATGATCAGAGTGGTGCAGCAAAAACATGGTGGAAAAATTTACAACACTCTATGGTGCTTCTGCTTGAGGACAAGCAGATTTGGGAGGGGAGGACTGTCATGTTCCCTCAAATTGACCATTAAAAGTGTTGACCATGCTAATTTCCCAGGGGCTCAAGTTGTTATTAATTATTCCCCCTAGGATAAATTTTTACCAATAATTGTTCTAAGGCATGTATTTAATTTTATTTCAGAAATTTTATTTATTATGCACAATAATGATGTGGAATTAAGGCTACCATGTCAGGAGGGTGCATTGGGGAAAGCTAGTCAACTTTCCTTGGTAAAATTAAGAAAGTCCATGAAAAAAGAAAGCAAGAGAATAAAGGGAAGTTTCCTAAAAGCACAAAAAGCAAACAGAGGTAAAAGCAGGAAAGTTTTTTAAGGAAAGAAAGAGTTTCCTTATGACCCAGGAAAAGAAGAAAGTTGTCATAACTCAAAAGAGGCAGCTTTTGACTAAGGGAGAGTGCAGTTTCTAATTGTGAAGGATGATTTGGAATTGGAAACAATTCCACATGGTCCTACTTGCCTAATTTCCCAAAGGGGGCGCTTTTGTGGCTAGGGTTAGGTCACCCATGGGGTTGACTTGCTCTCACAGGTCACCATTGGCCTCAACTTACTAAGCAGGTCATCCATAAGTCTATAAAAGATAAATTTAAACACATTGCTTCAGTTTTGTTGATGATTTGATTGCTGAATGCTTATGTGAGCATTATTTCTGAGTGTTGTGCCTCAGACTACTGGGAGATGAGCCCCATCCTTCCATTCCCCTCTCCATCCATCCCCTTTTCTTCCATTGCAGGTGTGGAGCACTAGATTGTAGGAATTGAAGGATTTATAGATTTATTTTCAGCCTCCATAAATTTCAATTCCATATCCAGTGAATCCCTAGCTTCATTTATGCTCACAGCCCTTGCTAGTCATGATCTAGGCCTCCTGCCCCTTGTTTTTGGAGCATCCTTGTAATGGTCAGTAAATGATGTAATTTATGTTATGTAGGGTCATAATATTCTGAAAATTACATGTATCAGGTCGAAACATATCTACCCATAAAGAGTCTTTTCTTCATTTTTTCCTAAAAGGCCTATTTTAGCAATGTATGGGGGAAATTGAATAAAAATGAGTGCTATAAGGAATATGTCAGGTTGGGGAAGTAATTGAAGGGATTTTACATATTCAATGAACTGATATTTACCCCTTTTATAGTTCTCATTTTTTACAGAAATGCATTTGAGATTATTTAACTGTTTTTTTAGACCCTATCTAGATTACTAGCTTTTAATAATTAGTTTTGGTAAAATTGATGTAAAACCATTTCTGTTAAATCAATATGAGCTCTGTCAGTTCCTGTGGCTCATTAAAAGGTCCAAATTCCCATATAAAACTCTAGAACCATTTTTATTTGAGTCTGTACCACCTTTTTGGACCCTCCTCTGCGCAAGGTTTTCCTTGGCCAAAACTGCCGTAAAACCCCAAATTCATCCAAAACTTCTCAAAACCTTCCAGAATCTATGAAAATTGTATAAAAACTTTAGTTATGCTATATTAAGTCTGGAACAACCCTTTTCAAGTTTCCAAAATCCCCTGGTTAAAACAGACCGAACTACCCTCCTTAGTTTCATGGTTTGGCTGCCCAGAAGCGTGGTAGTAGATTTCTGCGAAGCGGATTCTAAAACCTAAATGGAAAAAAATATAAATGTGATAGGGGAGAGGGAATTCCATTTCTGATTGTCTTTGGTTGCTGCCCTCTGCTCACTCCTTTTGCTTGCAAAATTTCCCAGAATAAACCCCTTATTTTCCCAGTCCAAGAAGTCATTGTGTAAATTAATTCAATTTCAGAAATTTTAATATAATTTACAGAATTGAAGAGTGTTCAGGTCTATACACCAGAATTGGGACATTACATTGTGGTTGTTCTATGTACACTTCTTCTTCAATAACACCATTTAGAAAGGTCGTTTTCACATCCATCCAGTGTAACTTCCATTTCATCTTGGCTACAAATCCCATGATGGTTCTAATAGAAGTGTACCTTGCTATAGGAGCAAATATCTCTTCACAATTTATTCCTTCTTTTTGAGAGAATCTATAGGCCTCAAATATGGATTTTTGTTTCTTAATAATTTCATCGACTGTATGTTTTATCTTGTATATCAATTTGGAAGATACCACACTTTTTACTTCCGGTTTGGGAACTACTTCCCACACATCATTCTTCATTATTGATTGATATTATTCCATCATGGCTTCTACCCATTCTCTCTTTTGAATAACTATTTCAAAACAGGTAGGTTTCTTTTCTACAAGATTGCACATCAAAGCCACATAACTAGAAAATAGATTTGGCTTCTTTCTCCGTCTCGAGGAGCCTTCTGGAGCATTATACCTTTTTTGTTTCTTCAATAACCTCACAATCCCAAGCTGGATTTTGTTTTTGGGAGATATTAATGTGGGGGAAGTTATCGGGGCTCCAACATATCATGTTCTTTTGGAATCTCATCATCAGGAGAAGGTGCAACTTCTTTCATTGGTTATGCAGCTTTGGGAGCTACAACTTCTTCAAATGTTTCTTCAAGTTGGAACTTTCTCGATTTCTTAAGAGATGTGTCTTCATCAAATGTTACATCCCTATTAATTTTCATATGGTGATAACCCTATATATAAATTATGAAGGCCTTGGAGACCTTACAGTATCCAACAAAAAATCCTTTCTTTCTGGAAGGATCCAACTTTGTTCTTTTCTCTTTTGGAATATGAACAACACTGGACAACCTAATATCTTAAGGTGGCTTACTTCTAGTTTCTTTCCTCTGAACATCTCTTCATGGGTTTTGAACCCAAGTGCACTATGGGATATTTTGTTTTAAACATATACTGTTGTCCTTGTTGCTTCATCCCATAAGTGCATAGGAAGATCTTGATCATGGATCATAGTCTTCACCGCTTCCATAATGGTTTGGTTCTTCCTTTCAGCAACACCATTCTATTGTGGATTATAGAGAGTGGTAAGTTCCCTCTTAATCCCAACATATTTACAAAATTTTCCAAATTCATTTGAAGTATTCTCTCTTCCATTATCTAACCTGAGTGTCTTGATATTTCTTTTTGAAATATTCTCTACCAAGGATTTGAATTCCTTGAACTTTCCAAACACTTCATCTTTTGATTTCAAAAAGTAAACCCAAGTCTTATGAGAGTAATCATCAATGAGTGTTACATAATATACATACCCACTTAAAGATGTTGAGGGCATTGAACCACATATAACTGAATGAACAAGTTCCAATATTCCTTATGTCTTGGTGTCACTCTTCAGAAATGGATTCTTTATGTTCTTTCCTTTCGCACATCCTTTACATACTCCTTCATGATCAATCTCTAGATCCGGTAAACATGTTACTATCTTGCTCACATGTGGTAAGCATTTGTAGTTTATGTGATCAATCCTTCTATACCATAGTTCACATGGACTTGTAGTATCATGAATCAAGGCCTTATGAGTGACCTTTTAGTTTATACATGCCACCTTCTTCTATCCCAATGATAGTTGCATCTTCTAGAGATTTTCCTCTAGTTCACATAAGAACTTCACCATCTAAAAAACATATTCTTCAATTTATTCCTTTGGTAACTTATTGGGAGGTTCTTCTTATTCTTCTTCGCATAAATGAACATTATTATTTTTATTATTCCTCCTCTTATATTCTTCTTTTCTTGTCAGACATTTTCTGGAAATGTGTCCTATCTTATCACAATGGTAACATTGATAAGAGGAGAAGTCTTTCTCCTTGTAATCTCCATTTTTATTCCTTTGAAACTTCTTAGGAGGATAAGATTCCTTATGAGTTTCATTCTTGAAATGATGTTTTCCTTTTCTTCTTCTAGCATGAGTATCTAGAGCATGGTCATCATATCTAGGTAGTGCTCCTTGGTTTTTTACTCTAGCTAAATCCTCATAGGATTTCAAATTGTAGGATTTCCTTCCTTGCATAAATTGTCTGGATGTAAGAATCACATGGTCTAGTAAGGCCATTGAGAGTGGTCATTACTAATTCATCTTCATCAATCTTGTCTTCAATTGATTCTAGTTGTTATTTGAATTGAGAAACCCTTATGAAATATTCTTGGATAGATTCTCCTTTTCTCATCTTTGTACTTTCGAGTTGGACTCTCAAAATCATCTTCCGATTGATGTTTCTTCCTTCATAGATTTTTTATATGGAATAAAAAATATCCATAGGTGTATGCTTGGAGGACTCCTGAGGAATCAAGTGATCCTTGATAGAATATGCCATGATGCTCTTGGCTCTAATCATGTCCTTCTTGTACTTTTCCTTTGCTTCATCTTCTTCCAACTCCGACACAAATTCCTTGATAAACTTTGCAAGATCATTCTCTTCTAGAATGAGTCCAATTCTATATTTCCAAGAACAAAAGAATTCTATTCCTTCCAACTTGTCATCAAGCTTAGTGCTTTGAGGCATCTTGTCCCGGAGAACAAAAAATGACAAAAAATTGCATTTATCATAAATGAAAACTGAACTTACCAAAAGAAGCACTTAATTGAGGAAAGTATGTTGGTACAATATTTTTTGAAGAATCTAACTTCTAACCATTGAAACTGGACTTGCAAAATTTTAGACTGCAGTTTCTGGTTCTAGTTCTAGATTTCTGGTTTTCTAGTTTTTTGGTTCCAAGTAAATCTAGGATTTTACTTTCCAGAGGATCTGCCCACTGAAAAAATTTGATCCAGGTGCCAAAATATGCGCCTAGGATGGTTTCACTTCCCAATGTCACTTGCACTAAAAAATTCCTCTTTAGTAATAAACCCTAGTTTTCTTGTCTCGAGAAGGAGAGAGATATTTACCCATTGAAAGATGATCTTTTCAGTCTAGCTCTGATACCATGTCAAGTTTTATATGCTGCTATAGATTAAGTTCTAACTTCATGAGCATTTAATACATTTTCACAATAACAACATGAAGAGGATCTTTGAAAGAAACACAATCACAAGGTACACAACAATTTATCCTCGAAAACCCAAAATGGAAAAACCCATCAAAAATTCTTCAATATACATTAGAAAAATGCAATGCCCAAAGAACAAGGTCTCATAAGAGAGAGAGAAAGAGAGAGATAACAAACTCTAGAATTAGAGCCAAAACACCAAAGACATTTCTCCTCCTCCTTCTATATCCTTCCTCTTTCTCTCTCTTTTGCAATACATGAGTGAGTGAGTGTGTGTAAATGAGGGAGGGTGCATCCCTATTTATCCTAATCACTTGTCTAAACTTTTGACCTAACTAGGCCGACCTACCTAGGAAAACTTAAAATAATATTTATATTAATCTTTCTTGGGTACTATTGACCCAACTTACAATAGAGGATTTACCTCATGACGTTTACATGACCTTTGACATTAATGACATCTCCCAAAGGAGGAATAATAATAATAATGTAAAGTACAAGTAAAATATTCTTCGAAGTTACACTATTTCAACACTTTCCTCAATTTTATTCTAATATTTTTTATGGTTTCAATATTATACAAATCCTTCATTTTTATTCTAATAGTTTTTATTGTTTCAATATTATACTTTGTATGTGGTTTCTTTTATTTATAATTGTTATCAATATAATATATAAACAATATCCTTACAATTATATCTGTTTATTTGAGTTTTCAATACACATTCATACATATTCTATTGTACTTTATTCTATTAAAGCTCAAGCTAAGATCAACATAAATCCATCTTAACTCTAGCTCTAGCTCCATTAAGGATAAGAAGGGAAACAAATATATTTGAGATACAACTATGTTGGTGTATAAAATACCTTGAGTTAAGATTAATCAGAGGGTCCCATAGGCACGAGATATGATGTCGCCCCCCCTCCAGCTACGAAAATTGTAAACCTACCTCAATATGATAGGTAGCGGCTCACATCCCTTCAGATTGACCTATGGCTTCTCCTTTGTTCTACGCGCGCACACATCTGTGTGTTTGTGTGTGGTTATGTGTGTGTGTGTGTGTGTGTGTGTGTGTGTGAGAGAGAGAGAGAGAGAGAGAGAGAGAGAGAGAGAGAATTTGAATAGTTCCTTTCCAACATCTACTAAGTTAGAACCCCCCTCAGTAAGGCACACTAGTCTATGTCATTGGGTTTACTAGAGATGTCGCTCATGAATGTGACAAAATGCAAAATTTATTTCAACCTTTTTATATATTTTTATTTTATAAGCATGGGCATGTTTTATTTTCTCATTCATTTTTAAATTTTATTTTTTGCCACAAAGATTACATATCTTGTTAGATTTTTAACATTGAGCTAGCATTATATTAGGATCTTTAACTGAGAAAATAACAAGCACAACAATCAAACACAAGAGATAATGAACACAGTGTTTTTCCTCGGGGAAACCATAAATGGAGAAAACCCCACAACTTCCTCAGAGATAGAATCAACACCAAAAGTAAAACCCAAAACAGTAAGATGATCTCCCGACAGTAATAACCTTCTTTCTTCCTAGCCTTACTGTCTTCTTCTTCCTCAGCTATGTGCTACAACTGAGTGTGAGTGAGTGTGTGATAAATAGAGAGGCTAGCTCTCTATTTATACTAATTCGCTAATTGACTAAACCCTACTAGGGCCAACTTCACTAAGTGAGTCTAACAACCCTAGTGCCGCGGAACTGCGGGGACTTTAACCCTTGAACAATAAGAGGGTTACCCACATTGACTTGACATGACTTGTTTACATTATATAGACTCCTGGTCGGAACATCAAGGGATGACATGACTCAATTACATTACAGACACATCCTGGAATAAACATCGGGGTACAATACATAAGAAATACAAGTGAATACATTCCGAAGTTACAATTACATCAACACTCCCTATTAACTAGGAAGGTATTCTCTCGACACAATTTATCAGCACAAGTCTTCTTCTCTGTATCATTTGGATCATCATCGAGTCCTTTTCATCTTCATCTTCAAGTCATCTTCATCTGGATTTGGATCATCACTCGATCTGGATCATCATCACTGGATCTGGATCATTACTCGATCTGGATCATCATCATTGGAACACCATCACTGGATCTGGACCATCACTCGATATGGATCATCACTGCTGGATCATCATCACGGGTGCTATCTCATGATTCTTCTCGTCACAGGAAGTTCTACAAAGCCAGCCCTTTTCCATGCTGGGTGTAGGCCTAGCCTCCATGTAGGTCTTCTTCCAGCACTTATATCTGACCCTAAGTTAGAATGGTCTGCCCAACACTTATATCTGATCATTTAGGAACCAATCCTATAATCATATCAGAAAGGCACACCCAACACTCACATCTGACCATGTGGAACCCACATCCCACAACCCTGTCAGAAATGCCCAGCACTCACATCTGACAACCAATGTCAGAAAGGCTCATCGCTTACAGTCGACCATGCAAGGAACCAATCCTCCATACCGAAAGGCTCTACACTTACATATGACAACCAATGTCAGAAAGGCTCAACACTTATATTTGACCATGCAAGGAACCAATCCTTCATGCCGAAAGGGCTCTGCACTTACATCTGACAACCAATGTCAGAAAGGCTCTACACTCACTTCTGATCATGTAGGAACCAATCCTATAGTCACATCAGAATGGCCCTCAGTCCCAGACTAAGATTTCTTGGTAACTGACCAGGTGCCTCCATTCCAAGAATGGCATTCAGCGCTTATATCTGATCATGTAGGAACCAATCCTACAATCACATCAGAATGGCTCAGCACTCACATCTAACATGGAAGGAACCAATCCTCTCACCATGACATAATGGCTCAGCCCTTACATCTGACCATGGAAGGAACCAATCCTCTTACCATGTTAGAATGGCTCACGGACTCATCACTTCCCTTTGGAGGGAACCTCGATGTGGAGAACACCAAGCTTCTCCTTGAAGTACTCAAACTTCACCTTAGCCAATGGATTTGTCAACACATCAGCTATCTATTCATCCGTCACAACATACTAGAGCTTCACTGCTCCCCTCTACACCATATCCCTGATATAGTGATACTTGATCTCGATATGCTTTGACTTTTCATGGGACACTGGGTTCTCCAATAACTTTACGCAACTCTGGTTGTCACAATGTATACAAGTAGCATCCATCTAGAGATCAAATAAATCAGACAGTAGCTTCCTCAGCCATACTACCTCAAAAATAGCTGATCAAGCTGTGACATACTCTGCTTCAGCTGTGCTCAGTGCCACACGGGATTACTTCCTGCTAAACCAAGAGATCACACTTGATCCCATACTGAAGCAACACCCTGAAGTGATCTTCCTATCGATGGCACTGCTTTCCCAATCTAAATCAACATAACCCTCCAGGATAATCTTCTAATTCGCCTCATACTTAAGCCCATAATCAATTGTACCCTTCAAGTACCTCAGAATATGCTTTGCAGCAATCAAGTGAACATGTCTCGGATTTTTCAAGAACTAGCTCAAGGTGTTCACAGCAAAGCAAATATCTAGTCTCATGTTCGTCAGGTACATTAAGGACCCAATCATCTGACAATACATCATAGCATCAACCGCTTCTGATGAAGCATCACTCAATAGCTTCATGTTGGATGCCATAGGTGTGGTCATGGCCTTGCAGTCCATCATCCTGAACCTCTTCAGGATCTCTACTGCATACTTCCCTTGTCTGAGGGAGATTCCATCCACATTCTGCCACACCTCCATTCCTAGAAAATAATGCATTATACCCAAGTCCTTCATTTCAAACTCGGCAGCAATATTTCTCTTTATATTAGCAATCAACCCATCCATACCTGTTACAAACAGATCATCTACATACAGTAGGAGCATCACTGGGTTTCCATCTTCAACCTTGTAGTAAAGGTTGGAATCTGCTTTACTCTTGGTAAAGCCCAAACTAGATAGAAAGCCATCAATTCTGCCGTACCATGTCCTGGGTGCCTATTTCAAACTGTACAGGGCTTTCTTCAATCTGCACACATGAGACTCCCTGTCATGTGTCTCAAAACCGAGTGGCTGCTCTACATACACTTCCTCTTCCACTACAGCATTCAAGAAAGCAATCTTGACATCCATTTGGTGTATCTTCCATTTCATCACTACAGCCAGAGAAAGTACTGATCTGATGGAAGTGTATCTGGCTACAGGTGCAAAGGTTTCTTCATAATCTATTCCTTCTTTCTGTAAGAAGCCACGAGTTACGAATCTTGCTTTATATTTCTCTATGCTTCCATCTGCATCATGCTTGTTCTTGTAGATCCATTTGGAAGTTACAACCGAATTCCCTTCTGGTCTTGGGACAACATCCCAAACATCATTCTTCATGATCGATTGATACTCTTCGATCATAGCATCCTTCCATTCTTTCCGTTCTGTCGCTTCTTCATAGTTGGAAGGTTCTTTATTGATAAATTCACACAATAAAGCTACATACCCGGAGCAGGACCTGGTCCTCTTCCTTTCTCTGTGATTCTCTTCTAGAGCCCCATATCTTTCCGCACCTTGGATAGCTTCCCATACCCAAGCAAGTTTCCTTTTGTGAGGATTCTTCTCCTGAGGTGGATCTACAGGTTCTTGTGGTTCCTCAAATTCTCGATCTTCTTCTTGAGTTTCTTTGTTCATGGTTGTGTCATGAGTTCTGGGTGCTTCTGATTCTTCAGGATCTTCAGCAGGTCTCTTTCTGGATTTGTTGTAAATTGAGTCTTCATCAAATGTCACATCCTGCTGATGTCTATCTTCTTGAATCCTGGGAAGTATATTCTGTAAGCCTTCAAGATTTCAGAGTATCCCACAAACATACCCTTCTTTCCTGAAGGATCTAACTTTGTCCTCTTTTCTTTTAGATTATGTATGTACACTAGATAGCTGAATATTCTGAGATGGCTGACTTCTGGTTTCTTGCTGGAAAATACTTCTTCAGGTGTCTTATTCTCGAGTACTCTGTGTGGAGTACCTTTCTGTACATACACCATTGTTCTGGCAGCTTCTGCCCATAAATGCATGGGAATATCCTGATCATGAAGCATTGCTCTTGCAGCTTCCATGATAGTTCTATTCTTCCTTTCTGCAACCCCATTCTGTTGTGGATTATATGTAGTGGATAACTCCCTCTTAATCCCTGAACCTTTGCATAAGTCTTTGAATTCATTTGATGTGAATTCTCCGCCATTATCTGATCGAAAGGTCTTGATCTTCTTTTCTGTGTGGTTCTCGATCAAGGCTTTGAATTCCTTGAACTTTCTGAAAACTTCATCTTTGTTCTTCATGAAGTAAATCCATGTCTTCCTAGAATAATCATCAATGAAAGAAGCATAGTATACATACCCTCTTAGTGAACTTGATGACATTGGTCCACATACATCGGAGTGGATGATTTCCAAGATTCCTTTTGCCTTGCTCTCACTACTTGGAAATGTCGTCTTTGTATTCTTTCGTTTCGCACATCCTTTGCAGACTCCTTCATGCTTTGCTTGAATTTCTAGAAGACCTTCAACAACTTTGTTTGCAAGTGGTAGTGCTCTGTAGTGCACATGTGCAAGCCTTCTATGCCAAATTTCATTTAGCTCTACTGTGTCATGGACCAAAGCTTGTTTTGGATGGCCCTTCAATTTGTATAATCCTCCTTCTTGTTCTCCAATTACTATTGCATCGTCAATAGTCTTTCCTCTTGGACACATGAGGACTTGGTCATCTACAAATGCAACCCTCGTGCCTTTTGCATCCAGTGTCGATATGGAGAGAAGATTCTTCTTTAGTCTTGGTACAAACAAGACATCCTTTATTTTCATAGACTTTCCAGAGTCTAGCTTGTAGGAGGATTTGCCACTACCTTTTATGGGATATTGGTAGTCATCCCCAAGTTTCACCTTATGGGGTGAATTATGTTCGGATAGTTTCTCAAAGGATTCCTTGAATCCTGTCATGTGTTTGGAAGCCCCACTGTCAATAAGCTAATATTTGCTTCCATGAGTGACAGTTCCCATGAGAGCGGAGATCAGAACATATTCTTCATCACTTGAAGAGTCTTCACTTTCTTGTTTTACTTTCTTCCTAGGAGGATCATCATCCTCAGTAGTGTGAGCATGATGTCTTCTTTTGGAGTTCTTCTTCTTCTTGGATCCACTCTTATTCATGGGACAACTTCTAGCAAAGTGTCCTATTTCATCGCATGTATAACATCTAAGTTTGGATGGATCCCTTCTTTTCTGATGAGAATGCTTACCTTGGTGATGATGATTTTCCCTTCTTCCTTTCTTGGAGTGTACTGTGAGAGATTGATCTTCACTTCCCATCTTTTCTTCCCGAGCTGCTATTCGAGCTTCTTCTTGTGAACATTTTTCCCATAGTCTACTGAACTTGACTAACTTCTTCCTAGCACAGATTCCTTGGATGAAAGAATCCCATGACCTAGGGAGACCATTCAAGGTTGTCATCACAATTTCTTCATTCTCCACCTCTTCATCTACTGCTTCAAGTTGTTCTTTGATCTGGGAGACCCTTGTGGAATGAATGGATGGTCTCCTCATTCTGGATCTTTACATTCTTCAACTAGTTCCTTAGATTCATCTTCTGGTTTATGTTCTTCCCTTCAAACAGTTTGGTTAGGGCATCAAACATAGATTTAGGTGTCTTGAGGGAGGACACCTATGGTATGAGGTGATCCTTGATTGAATCAGCAATAATCCTTTTTGCTATAACCAACTTCTTTTTATGTAACACCTTAGCCTCATCTCCTTCTGGAACTGGAACCTCCTCATGGATGTAGGAGTCCAACTCATTTTCTTCCAGGACTAGGAAGATCCTATACTTCCAGGCTCGGAAGTTATCAGCCCCCTCAAGATTTTCATCAAGCTTGGTGTGATGAGACATCTTAACTGAGAACCTCAAATGGAAATACAAAAGATTTAGATCTTACCAAGTCAAGATGTCGGATCTGGATTTGGAGCTGAAATTCTGCAGCGCTGGTTCAGGAGCATATTAGGGTTTTGCTTTCCGAAGTTCTGTCCAACCAAATGCTTTGATCTTGATCTCTAAACTTCGATTTTGGGGAGGAGATCAATCTAGGCCTGGGCTCACTAAAAAATTCCACTTATGTGAAAATCCCTAATTTTCGACAGTAGTGTCAGGTCCAAAACCGAAAAACCTCAGAATTGGATTTTGCTTGGACAGAAAGATGCGCCCTAGGGAGGAGAGTTATTCCAACCTTCTTTTGATGAAAATATGTGGAGAGAAATCCACAAAGTAGGAAGCCCTAGTTCCCGCAACTGCATAGTGTCTTCTTCTCAGGTTAGCTCTGATACCATGTTAGATTTTTAACATTAAGCTAGCATTATATTAGGATCTTTAACTGAGAGAATAACAAGCACATCAATCAAACACAAGAGACAATGAACACAGTGTTTTTCCTCTGGGAAACCATAAATGGAGAAAACCCCGCAACTTCCTTAGAGATAGAATCAGCACCAAAAGTAAAACCCAAAACAGTAAGATGATCTCCCGACTATAGTAACCTTCTTTCTTCCTAGCCCCAGTGTCTTCTTCTTCCTCAGATATGTGCTACAACTGAGTGTGAGTGAGTGTGTGATAAATAGAGAGGCTAGCTCTCTATTTATACTAATTCCCGACTTGACTAAACCCTACTAGGGACGACTTCACTAAGTGAGTCTAACAACCCTAGTGCCCCAGAACTGCGGGGACTTTAACCCTTGAACAATAGGAGGGTTACCCACATTGACTTGACATGACTTGTTTACATTATAGAAACTCCCGATCGGAACATCGGGGCATGACATGACTCAATTACATTACAAACACATCTTGGAATAAACATCGGGGTACAATACATAAGAAATACAAGTGAATACATTCTGAAGTTACAATTACATCAACATTTCTCCCTCATACTGGGTTGCAAAATGCACATTGCTTCATTTAGTGCAATGACCTATATAATCAAGAGTATGGTTGATTTGTTTTTTCTCAATAAATACATTATTAAACATGATACAAACATTCCCAAGTAGACATGTGGAATATAAATAATTTTTTTTTAATATCAAATATCCCTCCTTTAAGGAAACTCTCCTTGGTCTTGTGAAATTTTGAGACAACTCGCATCCAACCAACTCCTTCCTAGTGCTAGATAAGGCCCTCTTCCAATGTTTCTAGAGGAGAAGTTTCCCTTAGCTACAACACTTTAGATTAAGCTAACATAGTTCACAGACCTTGAGGATTTTAATCATTCCCATACCAAGATTTCTATGTTTAGTGGTGCGCTTAAGCAACTTCATTGATGGACACAAGTGATTTGGGTATATATCTGGATTACACAATTGTTCACGAGATTTGTTTACTCTACGACTCAAATATATAACAAACATAACACAAGTTTTTCATAATGAACCTTGGTTCTAGATGTGCTCGATTATTTATGAAAATGTTGCAACCAAAGTTCAACCATAATACAAAAGCTCTAATGGTAGCCTCTCTATGGGTCAAATTGTCAAGTGTTCCTTTGGAATATTAGGGATCAATGATCTTAATCCTCATTGACAAGTATTTTGGTAGTTTCATCTTGGTGGCCTCAAAAACCTTTTGTTATAGTTTCACTAAATGTGCCAAGTATTATATTTATACAAATTTAAGCAAAGGTCTTCCTATCCACAATGTTAGCATGCAATGACTAACGTTAGACTTAACTCTTGTACAATGAACACATTTGTTATTGATGTAGACTTTGTTTTGATCATAGTCATGTGGTGACCTATTTTCTAAAGTGGAAATCATTCCCAATTCTAAAAGAAAAAATCTCGAAAGTCCTCATTGAGGAACAACACACGACTAGAATGCAATTGGGTAGATGCAATAAATACCTCTTAGAACTCGAGTCTTTCCCCTCTATAGACTATGATTTCTAAAGTAACACAGGGTAGAGAAAAAGTCATTGCTACTACTACATCTCAGGAGTCTATGCTCCTCTTATTAATTTCTAGGCACCTAAGTTTATTTGAATAAAAACCTAAAAAGACATGAATCACATTATTCAAACTAGAAAAGGGGTCCATTTCCCTTATCTTTAGTGAATGAAGGAAAGCAATACTGATAATCCAATAGTGCTCAATGTGAAGAGTAGTTGGAAAAAAGTAAAGGAAAAAGACAAATGAAACAAGATCGTTTTCTATTTGAGTGAAATGTCATTGTAATTTTAAATTTTGGATTTATATATCAAGTTATTATACAATACTAAAGTTGATATATAAGTTAACTAATCATAATTGTAATTATTAAAGTGAATTAATTTTTTTTATAGTTTCTATTATAAGATCTTACATAATTAAATCCAAACATTAAATAATAATAAAAAATACACAATTTTTTTAATTATAATAATAACAATTGTTTAAACTCAATAAAAAATTAAAATTTGAATATCAAACTTACATCTAAGTTGATCTAAATCCAAAAATAAAACCTAAACCCTTAAAAAAGTGAGATCTACCCAAATGAAACCTAAACTCTAAATAAAAGATAATACCCAAATGGTAAACCTATACCTTTTTAAAAAAATTGAAACCTAAACCCTTTAAAAAATGAGATCTAGCCAAATGAAACCTAAACCCTTTAACAAATGAGATATAACCAAATGGTAATTTAGGCCATTGAATTTTCATTTTTATTTTTATATATTAAAAAGTTGGATACCAACATTGATTGGACCATCATGGTGTCCAAAACCAGAGTAAGATGGAACATTGATTGAGATTAATATTTTAATTGTTATTAACATTTTGATTAAAATAATTAATTATAAATTAAAGAGTTGCACCCATCAAAATACACCAAATTTTTAATTTAAGCATATGCATGAGTAGAGTTAAAAGGCGTTTATGAACTCTTTTACAAATAAAAAATATGACAACGATTGGACTTAAAGGTGTTTGTCAATTTTAAAATAATGGTTGTGGGATTCAAACAGCCAATTCCATTTCATTCTTGGAATTCAATTATGTGTGTCGTATTAGTACTCGTGCCTCCCCTCAAATGACAGTACGACATCATGTATCGAGTTAGTTTTTAATGTTTCCCTACTTTTAATGCGGGGAACATTTTGTGATCAAATGAAAGTTAAACATTTGGTTTTAGGGAATATGTATTGATCATGGTGTTGTTTATTATCATTTAAAATTTAAAGGTAGATAAAAGAAAATGGATTTAATATTTTTCAAAATCTTTTTTTTCTTATATAATTGCGGTGAATATGACAACCAACCAACAGATGGTTGTCAGAGATGCACATAGAATATTTATTTAATTCATTTTGTTTCCTCGAGAAAATGACAACAAAGAAAGATGGTGGTAAGAGATGCATATTTTTATTTATTTAATTAATTTTGTTTCTTTATATCTATATCGTAGATGTTATGGAATATATATATATATATATAAAAGTGAGATGTGATGGAATATATATATATATATATATATATATATATATATATTCGAGGAATGAGTTTTAAATATAAAGTTT